>OVBA01002643.1:0-32901 GCA_900406435.1 Lepidium aucheri | reverse complement strand
TTTTATTTATTTTTCTTTATTTTATGTATTTATTTTATATATTTATTTTATGTAATTTATTTTATTTTATCTTCGATTTAAAATAATTTATTTTCAATTTAAAATAATTTATTATAATTTATTTCAATTTATTTCATTTTATTTTAATTTATTATAATTTATTTTAATTTATTATAATTTATTTTAATTTATTAAATTTTATTTTAATTTTTTATGATTTTATTTGAATAAAATTTATTTGATCGTACACATGTCACGTGTTCAGCCGTACACGTGTCACATTAACGGACTAACGGAGATAACGGTCAACATTGATTTTGGCCGAAAAATAATAGTTCGTGTATGAAATTTACAATTTTTATTAATAAACTTAGGTTTAAGTCTGACACCCAAGTTTGTGTATGAATTGACACGACGTCAAAAGTTTATGAAGGTTTCGGCCATTTTCGTGCTTTTGTTATTTCTGGTTGAAAACTCACCGTAACAAAACAATCCATTAATGGAGTTTTTGATCTTCTCTTTCAATTTGATTCTTGTTTCCAACACTAATTTATCAAACACGCTTTGCTATTTCTTACGTGCTCACTTTCAACTCATCAAACTCAGGTTAACTCATCGATCTCTTCATCATGAGTATATGCTGAGATTTTGTGAGATGATTTAAACAAACGACAAAAGTAGATTTTGTTTCAGATTCTCGATTTCAAAATTTAGGATTCAAAAGATTTAGGTTTCGAAGAGAATGTTTTTCATCTCAGGATCCGATCGATTAAAATCTCTTGTTGGTTAAAATTCATGGTTTAGTCTTAAATGACGGTTTAATTTAGTATTACAAATTGATTACGGTTAAGTGGTTAACAGTGAACCAATAATAATCAAATGTGAGGTGGGAAATATGTTTTTTAATTTTCATATAGGGAATCATGTTATTGAACTTTTATACGGGAAAAATAGACTTTTTAACTTTCGTTTAGAAACCCATAATTTGAAGGAAATAGTGCGATACTTTCGTTTCTGTTCAGCCCTATGCATTTTAATATATTTTTATGGGTTCGTGGCATAAACAAATTAGCTCATCAATTTTCTTCCGTACAAAGCCTATAAAATGTCAAGCAGATTCATTCATGTATAGAAGTAAATATCATTTCATTTTATTTTCGTGTTTGTGAATCTCTTGTAGTTTTAATTTGTCTTAACCAAAGATTATTCGAACAAAAAAAGTAATACGAGTCAAATCATGTAGCTCTTGGGTTAAGAAGAAACATGAAACAAAAGACTCAATCAATATCCTTTCTCCTTCCTCTTTCTTATCCGATCAACAACTAAACAAAAGCATTTAAATTCCTAAAAGGAAAAAAAAGTTACTGTATCCGCCGGGAGTCGAACCCGGATATATTGCTTGGAAGGCAATTATCCGAACCGTTGGACTATAGACGCTACTAATAGTTATCTGTTAAAACTTACTAATTGTTTAAAAGTAGTTTTTAAAAACTCAACAAGACATATACATAAATGACGCGTTTTCTCTCTCTAGCGAATCGTTTTCTTCATCGACAACTTTTTCAGATCTGCTCTAATGGTGGCCGATGGTCGGTGGATCCGTTATCACTCCCGCCGGTCACCCTTCCTTTTGTCTCTTTTCCACTGATTTGAAAAAGGTCTCTGTCGGCTACGGTTTTAGAGTTGGTTTTCTCCGATCTGGTCACTTCGGTCTGGTCTCTTTCTCCGGCTTTATCTACCTATCACGGCGGCGATGAACGGGTCTTCTTTCATGTTGATCCAAGTTGACGCTTTTGACAACACCATCTAGTAGACTCTCTGACGACTCCATTCGGTTAAGTTCTTTCTTTTTCCGGCTTTTGGTTTCATTCTTAGATCTCGGTAGTTTGTTGATATTTGGTTAGATCTTGGACTAGCTTTGGTGTTAGGTGCTAGACTAGGACTTTGGTATAAGGTCTTTTATCTGCTCACTAGGTTGATCTTAAATCTCGTCTTCGGTTTCGATCGATGACTATGCTCTTCATGTTCGGTTTCTCCTTTTCGAGATTGTTGCGTTCTTTGTCTGTACTTTAAAGACCTGATCGAGGTCTGGTCTTTTCTTGGGCTCTATCGAGGTGTCTATCGATCGACATTGATTTCGGTTTCGCCATTTTCTGGAAGTAGTGTTTCTTATTCTCGTATCAGGTTCTGCCATTTAGTACGTTATCAGTCTCGTCTCCAGTAGGCTTCTTTTCGTGATTTCGCGCAGTTTGACTCTTGGATTCTCTCTTGCCGGTTTAATTGCTCGATCTCATTTGTGAGGTACTTCTAATCGCTATAGGAAGCTCTATCATCAGCTTGTGTTTCTGGTGATTTCGATCTTCCGGTTCGGGGTTGCAGATTATTGGATTCCTTTTTCATTTATGTTATAGTTTTGCTCTTTCAAAGTTTCATATTAGCTTCTCTCTTTTGGGCTTTGTTTTTGGGGAAATGTATGTCTTCCACCGGCTTATGTATCAGAACTTTGTATTCTATCTTGGTTTAATATAATATCGACAGAAAAAATATACACATCGCAACCATTAACACACATTAGCGGGAGACACCTTTATTTAGACATGTTATAAATTATGGGATAAAATTAATTAAAGTTCATAACAATCCCTAAATAATAAGATCAATGTGGTTTTGTTACAGATTTTTAAATAAAAATTCAAACTTAATAGAAAAATTCAACAAACTTAAATTTAATAAAAATATATTTTGGTTACAAATTCGGTTATTGATTTGATTCCGGTTCGATTTTGATTTAGATTTTCTTGGTACCTAGATTTAAGGCGCATTTTGGTATATTATCGGGTTCGGTTCATCCAATTCGCTACTTTGATTATTTTGGTTTAAGACATATTATGATATTTTATTTTTCAGATATAGGTTGGTACATTAGAGATTGAGTTCAGGTTCATATATTTTATATAAAAATTCAGAATTTGAAAAATACTTTAATTAAAAAAACTCTAAACTTTGGTTCTTGATTTGTTCAATATGGGGTTTGTGTTCAGTTTTTTTTGAATATACAGGCATAGGACCTACGGAGTGTTTTGTAGGATTTGGTTCAGATTAGATTTTTCTAATTCAGGTTGATTTTGGTTTGGTTTTTGGGTCACTAGAAAAACATTCAAAAACAATATTCAAAATATCAACACAGATCTAAATAAACACAGATTGAAAAAAATTATCAAATCCCACGCTATAGCGTGGGTTGAATCCTAGTCTTATATATTAAAGTGGGAGATACTTTCATTTTGAACGTGTTAAAACTATAGGATAAGATTGACTTAAGTTCATAACAACCCCTTAAAACTAGGATAAAATAGTTGTGTTACAGATTTTTATATAAAAAAACAAATTTAATAGATTTTTTTTAAAAGCTAAAATTTGATGAAATAACATTTCAGTTACAAATTCGGTTATTGATTCGATTCTGGTTCCAGTTTGAATTGGATTCGGGTATTTTATCAGGTTCGGCTCATCTAAGTAGGTATCTTGGTTATATTGGTTTAAGACATATATTCTGATATTTTATTTTTCGACTACAGTTTGTTACTATATAGATCGAGTTTGGGTCTGGAGATTTTTATATAAAGTTCAAAATTTTTAAAGATTTAATTAAAAAGCTCTATCATTTGGTCTTGATTGGTTCTATTTGGATTCAATTTTCAAAAAAAAATATATATATAGGCTTAGGACTTATGAAGTTTTTTGCTGGGTTTGGTTCAGATTAGATTCTTCTAAATTGAATTGATTTCGGTTCGAGTTTTGGGCTATTAGAACATCATTTCAAAAACAATATTCAAAGTATCAACACGGATCTAAGAACCAAATGAACATGGGTTTAAAAACACTTTCATTTTGACTGTGTTATATAGAATTAACCTAACCTTCATAACAACCCTTAAAATAGGTTTACGGTAGTTTTTGTTACAGATTTTATACAAAAATTTAAATTAATAAAAGTTAATAACAAAACTTTTCAAAAAAATTTAATTAAAATATACCGGTTATTGATTCAAGTCGGTACGAGTTTGGATTCGATTTTTTAGAAATATAGATTTTGGCACATTGTGGTATTTTGTTGGGTTCAATTTATCTGATTTGGTATTTTGATTATTTTACTTTACGACTTATTCAATTTTTTTTTATAGACTTTGATTCGATATAAATCGAGTTTAGATTTAACTATTTTTACATAAATATTCAAAACTAAAAAATGACTTAATAGAAAAACACGAAAAAAACTAAAATTTGGTTATTGATTTGTGTTGGAGGAAGATCCGAGATCCTATTTCGGTCCACCGAAAACAACGGGTCAAAATAAAAGAACCACCCGGTTGCAAGCACTAAGTCTTCAAAACGTCTCATCTCAGAAGGTTCCACGAACCTAAAGAAAAGTCGGATGACACATCATCATACAATAAACGGAAGTTTTCCTGTTTCGATATGGAAAACTTCCATAACTCTAGCATGAATCTTAACAGATTTAGTCTTATCAACAAGATTTGTAAATCTTCATTAATTTTCTACACATGTAAACCGCCTCTATGAACTATAAATAGAGGCATAATCCTTTCGCAAGGGAGATCTTCTTTTGGATATTCAAAGTTTAATAAGAACACCAATTCGGCCTTCGCCTGTCTTATTACTCAGTTAACTAAGCTCTTACTCCCGTTCAAATCCACAAGTGTCCTTGCCCATTCTTCCCTACTCTATTAATCAGGGACCACCATTTTAGTACTCGTTGTGCTGAACCCAGTTCCAACAGTTGGCACCGTCTGTGGGGAAGATATCGATGGACATCTTCAAAAAGGTAAGAGGAAACTCTGAGATTAAGAACATGGTGGACGGAGAACTCACCACCAGCTCACCGGAAAGGAGAGAACTTTGCTTTTAGGAATACACCAATCCAGCAAATAGATGGACCATGGATATAACTCAGACTCAGAAAGAGAGTAGACAGGAAACTCGAGAGGATGAAGACCTTCCACCGCCACCGCCAGGGTCACCGACACTCAGAACTTTAGTGTGTAACCTAATCACACATCATGAAGCTTCTAATCAAAGAAACGGCAAGAAAAATGATCGGTTTGAATCTCGCATGAATGAGAACAGTCTCCCAACTACTCAAGTCAGCAGACCATGTGCGGAGACATTGGCTAGTGTTCAGAGAACACTATTTCAGGACTTCTCGAGTCCACAACCAGTTGCCACCTTGGTATAGGATCACTTTTCCGTACCAAACACGTCAAGACAGCAAAGCCAGGTGACTTTGGATGATGCTACCGTATTAAATATGATGGACGACATCAAGTCTAAATTCCATCAAGCTACTAGCTCGGCACCCGAGATAGGAAGGATCCTAGCTTAGGCACAAAACTCGCCATTTGCACCATGACTACGGAGTGTCTCGGTAAACAGAGGGTTGCAACTCCAATGCCCCTCTTACGATGGGAACTCGGATCCCATGGAGTTTATAAGTGCCTTCAACGTCATGATGAACGACACCAACTACACCGTAGACAACAAAGACGCGGCCTACTGCCAACACTTTGCAGAAAACCTGACCGGAAACGCCTTGGTATGGTTCACCAAGCTTCCCACCGGATCAATCGCGAGCTTCAATCAACTCGTCGAGTTGTTTATGAAACAATATGTTCTGTCCGTCAATCAAGACACCTCAACCGCTGAACTGAGATCTTTGAGGCAAAGCTTTGACAAACCTTTGAAGTTGTATCTCAGACGCTTCAAAAAGATACTCACCAAGGCCAAGGTCAATGACGATATGTCAATCGAAGCCCTGAAAATTGGAATGGTGACCGATAAGACGTTAAAATAGGACCTTTTTGTCAACAGCCCCAATACGATCTCTGACGCCTTATGTCAGGCAGCAAGGCACGCAGAATATGTAGAGGAAAAACAAATCCTCTCACAAAACCAAAGTGGGCAGCGAAATTCAGCAGCCAAAGAGCAAAACGAGATGCACTATGAGCCTAGGAAGCATAATAGAGGCAAGGCAAATTCGGCAACCTCTTTCCGAGTCGGGGAGAATAACAGCCCCCACGATAAATTGTTCAACAACACCTATAATCAGAACAAATATTATGGGTTCTACAAGAAAGCAGGCCATTTGACCGCAAAGTGAAAACAGCTGCAAAAATTTCTTGCTGAGAAATTAAGCAAAGGAGAATTGGAGGTCTCGGAAGAAGAAACCAAGAAGTATAAAGCACAGAAACAGAAAGAATTTTAGCAACAAGAAGCTGCCTTTAAGTCAGCAAGCCCGTAGGCTGGTGCTTCTGAATTAGCAAAGTGGGAAAAGTCGGAAGGAGACAACGGCGGGTTTGGCGACCCATGAGTTGTCGTTGGTGTAATCATGGGCGGATTACAGTTTTGCGATGACACTATTCACTCAATCAAAAAATATGAGCGAAAGGTAGTCACCTCAGTCAACCAAAAGCCCGTCCAAGAATGTATGCATGTTGTAGATTTGGTGATCACTTTCACCGTGGAAGACGTCAAAGAAGTTAGCTTACCACACAACGATCACATAGTCGTCAAACTCCAAGTTGCTGACTATAAGGTTTCCGAATTCTCATTGATATTGGGAGTTCGGTAGATCTTATTTTCAAAGAGACTCTTGATAAGATGGCACTGCCAGACGTCCATCTTAAGCCCGTGGATAGAACCTTGACTGCGTTTGATGGAAGCACAATTAACGCGATCAGAATGGTGAAATTAGCTATCCGAGTTGCTGAACTTACAAGATGGATCAAACTACTTGTTGTAGATAAACCACCCATCTACAACATGATCTTAGGAACACCTTAGGTACAAGCAATGAAAGCTGTGCCCTCCAGCTATCATCAATGCGTTAAGATTCCGACAAACGAAGGAGTCTACAAACTTAAAGGTGATCAGAAAATGACCAGAACTTGTTTCATTGCCGAACTGAAGTTGAGAAACAAATCATGCATGATCACAACATCAGTAGCAAGTAGAGCACTCACCGAACCACCCGCTCCCGAGAAGACTGACCAGCCAACTGTCAAGCTTGTCAACATTGACTTAGCCGGTCCGACAAAGTGCGTAAGCATCGATATCGACCTATGCAAACCCATCAAGAAAAGGCTGATACGTCTCCTTAAAGATAACATGCAACGTTCGCATGGAAACCAAGCGATATGCCTGGAATCAATCCGGCAATCACAAGTCATAGGCTAAATATTGATCTGACGTATAAGCCGATAAAGCAGAAGATAAGAAAGCTCAAACCAGAAAGAACAAAGGCCGTGATCGAAGAAGTAAAGAAGCTGATTGAAATCGGGTCAATCATCAAAGTTCAATATCCAGAATGGTTGGCCAATCCGGTAGTCGTTCCCAAAAAGAACGGAAAGTGGAGAGTCTACGTTGACTTCACTGATCTCAATAAAGACTGTCCAAAGGACAGCTACCTACAACCAACTATCGACCAAATTATCAAAGCAACAGCCAGAAACGAGCTTCTCTCATTTATGGACGCTTTCTCAGGATACAACCAGATCCGAATGCATCCTGACAACATGGAAAAGACATCGCTTATCACAGACAGAGGCACTTATTGTTACAAAGTAATGCCATTCGGGCTGAAGAATGATGAAGCTACCTATCATCGCCTCGTGAAAAAATGTTTACCGATCAACTCGGGTAAACCATGGAGGTATATATTGACGACATGCTAGTGAAGTTGTTAAGGGCAGAAGACCATGTCAATCATTTAGCCCATTGCTTCAAAACTCAGAATGAATACCAGATGAAACTCAACCAGGCAAAGTGCACTTTTGGAGTTACATTAGGAGAATTCCTTGGGTACATAGTCACTCAATGAGGAACCGAAGCAAACCCAAAACAGGTCACGGCAATTCAAGATTTACCTTCTCCAAAAAATAAGTGAGAAGTTCAGAGATTGACAGGACAAATAGCCGCCGTGAATCACTTCATATCGCGCTTGACGGATAAATGTCTTCCATTCTACAATATATTGCGCAGAAATAAAGAATTCAAATGGGACAAAAGCTGCAAGAAAGCTTTCTCCGAATTGAAAGAGTATCTCTCAACCCCATGATACTCGCTAAGCCAGAAAAAAGTGAACCACTGTATTTGTACATTACAGTTTCCACCTCGGTAGTTAGTGGTGTAATAGTTCGAGATGACAGAGGAACTTAGTACCCGATCTTCTATATCAGCAAATCATTGGACGGAGCCAAGTCTCGATACCCAACCACAGAGAAACTTGCATTAGCAGTAGTTACCTCTGCGAAGAAGTTACGCCCTTACTTCCAATCGTACACCATCATAGTGCTAACGAATCACCCGTTGCGAACAATACTGCATAGTCCAAATCAGTCAGGGCGACTGACGAAGTGGGCAATCGAGTTAAGCGAGTACAATATCAAATTCAAGGGATGTATGAGCGCAAAGTCACAAGTCATAGCCGACTTAATAATCGAGTTATCACCGGATGTAAAGCCTCTAGGCTTGGAAGAGAATCAAATGTGGAAGATCTACGTGGACGGATCTTCTTCACAACATGACTCAGGAGTGGGAATCAGGCTAAAGAGTCCCACAAGAGAAATTCTGGAACAGTATTTCCGACTTGTATTCTTAGCTTCCAACAATGAGGCGAAGTACGAGGCGTTAATTGTAGGAATAAAATTGGCTAATTAAGTCAGAGCCATCGACATCAGCTATTACTAAGACTCCTAACTTATGGTCAATCAAGTAAATGGAGGTTACAAACCAAAGAATGACATAATGGAAGCTTACCCCCGCGTGGTAAAGGAGATAACCAAGGAATTGAGATTTGGAATCAACAAAATCCCAAGGTTGGAGATCACATCCGCTGATGCCCTAGCTGCTCTTGCATCCACAACAAATCCCGTCTAACAACAAATCATCTCGATAGAAAGCATAGATAGACCAAGCATAAGCCTACCAAAGGGAGATATAGAACTAGTATCGGCAATAGACAAAGTCCAAGAAGATTCTGATTCCAAGATGGCAGACGCCAAATATAACACCAACCAGAAAGTAGACTGGCGGGACGAAATCTTAGCCTACATCATAGACGGCGATACACCATAAGACAGATGGGCTACACGCCGTCTAAAAGCCAAGTGAGGTTTCTACACCAAAGTCGGCGAACAACTTTATCGGAGAAGTTTAAATGGAGTCTTGCTGATGTGCGTTCACGGCAACGAAGTCGACGAGATCATCAAGAAAATGCACGATTGAGCAGGAGGAAACCATAACAGTGGTAAAACGCTCGTTCAAAAGATTAGAACTACGCCAAGTACACTGCTAAATGCGATAAGTATCAAAGGCACGTGCATATTATTCACGCTCCAACCAAGTAGTTAGCGTCTGCGATAATGCCTTATCCATTCATGCGATGGGAAATAGATATAGTTGGACTGTTCCCATCTTCTCAACAGAAGAGGTTCATGCTCGTAGTGATCGACTACTTCTCAAAATGGATCAAAGCAGAAACTTATTCCCAGATCAAGGATAGAGATGTAATCTAATTCGTATGGAAAAACATCATCTCCCAACATGGTCTCCCATACGAAATCGTAACAGACAACGGATCTCAATTCATCTCGGCCAATATTACTAACTTTTGCACCATATGGAATATCCGAGTAAGCAAGTCAACACCGTAAAACCCGCAAGCTAACAGTCAAGCAGAGGCCACAAAAAAACGGATCCTTGATGGTCTAAAAAAGCAACTTTCTAAAAAGAAGTGAAGTTGGGCTTCCGAGTTAGAAGGAGTATTATGGTCACTTCGGACCACACCTTAGCGATCAACCGGGAAAATTCCAATCTCTCTTTCTGGCAGAATGGAACCAACAACTCGAGCAGAAATAGCAGTGCCAACCTTGCACCGTGAATGTCTTTCCGAGAATGAAGATGCAAATTGGGAAGGGCCATACATTATTTTCGAAGTCGTCAAACCGGGCGTCTACAGAATCACCAACATGGAAGGAGTACCAATTCCTCGAAGTTGGAATTCCATCAACTTAAAGCGATAGTAGTACTAGCAAGTTGCCGTCTCGACAAACTAGATGCATCACTTAACACATTACTATCTACTTAATTAGTTATGTAATGAGAACTACGTCTTGGCTTGATCTCTTTGGGGTACGTAGGTAGCCTTAGGGTCCAGCTAGAACTTTATAAAAATATTATTTCGTCGCAAGTCGGCATTCAAAAAAAAGACGGGATTACTCCCTCTATATTCACGAGTCACAACCCAAGATAAATTCTCGCAAAACCTAAATTATCTTTTAAGCCCTGTCCTAAAATCTCGTCGAACTCAACCTTGAAAAACTTATTAAAAGCAAAGGAATTCTGCCAAATTCTAAACTTCAAAAATCCACGACTAGAACCAAATCCTTATCTTAAATGCCGAGTCCTAAACTCGCACAGCCTAATCTTGAAAAACTTACAATTATTGAGTCTAAAATCTCAAAAATCGCCCACTAAGACTTAGTCATCATCTTGGAAGCGAGTTCTACAACTGTGAAGTTTAACAAAAAAACTGAACAGTCTTTGGCAAGACGAAGCATATCATTATTTAAAGCCGACTTTTAATCTCGCCGAGTTCCTAAACTCTAGCTCCTATTTTATGCTGAGTCTAAATCTCGCCGAGTCCCTAAAGTCTCGCTCCTATTCTAAGCCGAGTCTTAATCTCGCCGAGTTCTTAAAGTCTCGCTTCTAATCTAAGCCAAGTCTTAACCTTGCCAAGTCCCTGAAGTCTTCTTCCTACTAAAGCCAGGTCCAAATCCCATCGAGTCTTAAAATTTTGCACGACATCTAAACGTCGCACCATTATAAGATGAGTCAATTAATCAGTCAAAGCCAAAGACCCTAAAACTCTAAATACGTACGAATATGCAAACAATATCCGAACAAAATAAACATCAATGTTTTACAAACTCTCCACATTGGAGTAAGAGTCATATCTTTTCCAAAAAAGGGGGGACAGGAGAAAAAGAGAGTCAGTTTGCGGCGTCAGTCCCAGCTATCCCGATAACATCTTCCTCCTTACTCATTGAATCAACCATCTCGGCAAGCTTTCCAAAAATAATATCTTTTTTTGAACCATGCCAGTCAAAACTCTGAGCCGGAGCAGAGACAATTTCAAAATCCTTAACACTAACCTCTGGATGATCCCCATTCTTGGGATCAACTATCTCGTTCGGGTCATCCTTGAAAGACAACAGCTCATTCCATGCCAGAGTCGCCTCCTCCAGGAAAGCGGACTCGCAGAACTCAAGAGATGGAGGGATCAAGTCATCAGGGTCCAAATGAACGAGTTTCTCATTGTCCACATCCTCCTTAGCTTTCGCAAGGTCTGAAGTCTCGAACATGATAACCTCAGACTTGAGTGGTAGTTGATCCTTTAATAGACATTGTAGAAGGTTGTTGTAACTACTCATCATGGCGAATGCCAGACGATTGTCGAGACTGGAAGCTGAGAAGTCAAAGTGATCCGAGATCCTCTTAAAACGTTTGCCCAGAGATGCTGAATTGAAGCAAATTAGAACAACAGAATCATAAAAAGCAAAAAGAAATAGAAAAATATACAAAATAACCTCTTGAGGTTTCAACGCCAGCCTGGAGAGAAGCGATCACGACTTTATGCTTCTCAACAGCCCGAAAAGCCGCGTCTCGAAGGGCAAAACCGGACTTGAAGCATCTTTTAGATCAGAAATCTCTTTGTCAAACTTCGAGCGCTCAACCTCAAATTCTGACAAAACTCGGGAAAGATAAGCCTGAACTGTTGATAAGGAAGACTTTGTTTATGCCAACTCTCACCGAGACTCCTCTAATTGCTCAAGAATATCGTCAAGCTGGCAAGAATTCCCAGTGTTAGCAGCCACAATCTTCTCCTTTCCAAGAAGGAACGAGTTCACCTAAGCAATGAACTGGAAAGAAAAGAGCAAATCAGTATGAAAAGTTGAAGTCAAGCTAAGAGGAACCTAAGCAAACAAATGAAAAACAACAAGATTACCGAGAACGCCGATTTTGCCGTTTCAACGTACTCCTTCTTACTGTGCATCTCGGGGACAAGGGGGAGGTCCTTAATAGTATTCTTGAGGAAGCGCATCAGATCGGCTCCTCCTAGCTCGGAGTCCTTGATAGGATGACTCCTTCGACATACAAAAAATGAAAATCTCTTGAGGATTTACTCCTCTTATGTAAGGAGACTTCAAGAGGAGGAGAGGGCTCCTTGCACTTGGCTGCCTTCTTCGGGGAAGAGTCAACAGCAACGTCCCAACCTGAAATGTTTGAAACAAATATCTAAACCGTCTTCTCATCGAGACATTTGTAAGAAATAGGGAAGTTCTTCAAAGAAGGGTACCTTTTGCGGCAGACTCGGAGGCCTTTTTCTTCATCTCGGTCTTTTTAATTACCAAGGAGCCAAAAGGGGATTTGAAGGGTACCGAACCCTTACTCTTAACTGAAGATTTAGGCTTCCTTTTAGTGGAAGTCGGGGAACTGGCAGAATCCCTACTACCCTTCTCAGAAGGATCTGTTGTGGCCTCAAGAGCCGGTGCAACTCGAGAAGCTGGTGCACCCTCAACCTTAACCTTTTGAGACTCCGAACTGGTATTAGGAGCCTCAGGGACAATAGCTGGCGATTCAGTGGCCGCTAATTTCCCATCCAAAATGGAGTCTAGAGAACGATGAACAATGGTCCCATCGGAGGAAGCCGAAGAACTTCCTAAAACAGCATCCAAACTGTCTAGGATGTTGACATTTTAAAACATTTCACCCTCATGTTGATGTCAATAACCCCTAAAAAGAAAAAAGACTCAATTAAAATCAAGGACGAACCAATACAAAAAAGAGAAGAGGAGGATAATATCAATCACCTCTTTGATAACGAGAAGCTGTTCTTTGGATAATTCATGCGGGTAGGAGCTTCCAATCGAGATGAGGAGTGCTAAAAAGGCGATTCCAAAGCTCTCAATAATTGGACAACAGGGAACGATGTTTTACTGCAAAAGAGAAATGAGCTAAGGTAAGAACCAGAGAGAAATGATCTGGCAAGTCATAAACAGACACCTAGGAACCTACCGAGGATTCTCGTCCAAATAGAAAGAAATTTCAACGGCCTCGTTGAACAAAAGACGTCACTAGAACGAACAAAAAAATAGCGAGTCTTCTATTTTGAAACCTTGGAAGTCGGGTTATCTAAAAACCGATTCCCAGATTTTGAATGAGCAAAATAAGCCCCCTCAGAAGACTCACAAAGTTCTGTCAATTCTTTGAAAAAGAGAGGCAAAATGTTGATTCCAGCCTGACTTCCAAGAATTAGAGACCCAACGATATTGGCGACTCCGGCGGCTCCGAGTTGAGTCATGTTAATTTCTGGGCAAAACAATATCAAGGCAGCAAATCTAGGATCGGGAACCACATTTTGGTTTTTGTGAACCACCGGTCGTAAATCGCGATTAAACTCTCTAGAGGGTTCCACCGACGAGAATTGGGATCGACGGAGATCTCAATTTCCTTCATCTCATGACACATCAAAAACATTTTATCCAGCCTCCTTGAGTCAATGATGGACGGACCGATATCTAGACTAGCATGCCAATCACCTAAACCCTCATCGGGACTATCTACTAAAAACATCTCAGCACCTTCTTGCTTACGATTACTACTAGAAGAGGAAGACGGACTAGAGTTGGCAAATTCAGAACTTGAACAGGAATTAGAACTATCTCTTTTCATCTCGGTGAAACTAACTAGTAAATAAAATTACTCGGCAAAAGTAGAGAGAGAAAGAAGAAAGAGAAAGTTACCTCGTAATTTTTGGTTGAAAGTAAAATTACAGAGAGAATTGAGGCACTACTTATAATAAAGATACAGAAGCCTTGTCGATGCATAATGATGACTCGCGTAAAATTGAGGCGACTATTCAAATGACCCACTGGAAAATTGACACATGGACCAAAGATTCTGGAAGATGAAACAACCTTTCTGACTCAGAAATTCGGCACTAGAATTTTCTGAGTCTTGGGGGGGGACAATTGTTGGAGGTGGATTCGAGATCCTACTTTGGTCCACCAAAAACAACGGGTTGAATACTCTGGTTGCAAGCACTAATTCTTCGACTCGGAAAAATATTTGACTCGGCAAAACGTTTCGTCTTGGAAGGTTCCACGAACCTGAAGGGAAGTTGGATGACACATCAGCATACAATAAGCGGAAGTTTTCCTGTTCTGATATGGAAAATTTCCACAAATCTAGCATGAATCTTAACAGATTAAGTCTTATCAACAAGATTTGTAAATCTTCCTTTATTTTCTATACATGTAAACCGCCTCTATGAACTATAAATAGAGGCATAATCCTTCTGTAAGGGAGATCTTCTTTTGGACATTCAAAGTTTAATAAGAACACCAATTTGGCCTTCACCTGTCTATTACTCTGTTAACTAAGCTCTTACTCCCGTTCAAATCCACAAGTGACTTTGCCCATTCTTCCCTACTCTATTAATCAGGAACCACCGTTTTAGTACTCATTGTGCTAAATCCAGTTCCAACAATTTGGTTCGGATTCGGGTTTGAATTTGGTTTTTGGGATAGATAGATTTGTGACCCATTTAAGTATATTTTCATGTTGGGATTTTCTAATTTGGATCAATTTTAGTTCGGATTTTGGACCTCTAAAATAACATCTCGAAAACAATATTCTAAAATATATATACAGGTCTAACAACTGAAATGAACACCGTTTTAAAAACTAATCAAAATAATCTAATCCTGCGTTAAAACCGGGGTATAATCCTAGTCTCTTTTATTAAAGCGGGAGACACTTTGATTTTGTTTGTGTTATAAACTATAAAACAAAATTGATCTAAAGTTCATAACCACCCTTAAAAATATGATTAAGATGGTTTTGTTACAATAAAAACTCAAAATTAATAAAAATTTAATTAAAAATTATAAAAAAGTAAAAATTTAATAAAAATATATCGATTAAAAATTCGATTATTGATTCAGTTCTTGTCCGGATTAGGATTCGATTTTCCAAGTAAATAGATTTAGAAACATTGTGGTGTTTTGTTTGGTATGGTTCATCTAATTCAGTATTTTGATTATTTAGATTTTAGACTTGTTCAAATATTTTTATTGCTTGAAAAAATTTTGGTTCAGTATAGATCGAGTTCAGGTTTCGGGTATTTTTATTTCAAAATTCAAAACTGAAAAAGATTTAATAGAAAATTATAAATATATTTTTTGATTTGGTTCCGATTTGGATTTGGGTTTACTTTTAAAAATATAGAGATTTATGATCTACTTAGGTATTTTATCGGGTTTGATTATTTTTATTCGGCTTTTTTTGGTTCAGATTCTGGGTCACTAGATCAAAATCTCAAAAACAGTATTCAAAATATCAACTAAGAACTAAATGAACACGGGTTAAAAAAAATCAAATCCCACATTATAGCTTGAGTATAATCCTAGTCTTTCATATTAAAGCGGGAGACATTTTTATTTTGATCATGCTATAAACTTTAGGATAAATTTAACATATGGTTCATAACTACCCTTAAAAATAGGCATAAAGTGAGTTTCATTTTACATAAAAAAATTGAAAGCTAAGAAAAAATTTAATAGAAAAAATTAAAATTAATAAAAATTTATCTGATACAAATTCGACTTTTGATTCGGTTTTGGTTCAGGTCTGGATTCAATTTTCCGGTTTCATAGATGTTGGACCATATTCTGGTATTTACCAGGTTCGATTTCTCTAATTTGATATTTTGGTTCTTTTGATTTAAGATTTATTCGGGTATTTTTATTTTTCAGATATGGTTCGGTTCGGTATAGATCGATTTCGAGTTTAAGTATTTTTATATAAAAACTCAAATTAAAAAAAAAAATAGAAAACCTAAAAAATCAAAATTTAGTTGTTGATTTGGTTCTGATTTGGATTCAAATTTAGTGTTTTGGATACATAGATTTTTGATTCATTTGAATATTTAGAAAACAATATTTTAAATAGTAATAAATTAAGATACGACTCTTCTTGTTAATTTATAGTTGAAGCGATCTCTTTGATTTAGAAACGCAAAACTTATGTAAGATTCTCTACAATGGATTAATTTTTAGATTAGTGATGCAAACATATATTTGGCCAACGAAACCAAACAAAGAAGAGAAGATACTACATAAAAGGAAGGATCGACCACCTATTTCCATTTTGAAGTTTGGATATAACAACTGGTTTATCTATTTTTGTATATTTAATTGCACATAAAATTATATTAAGAAGTTTAATTGCACCTAAAGTACACTAATTACAATCTAACTGAACCTAAATAATACATAATTAGTCTAATTATATAAATCACGGGTTTATTATTAACCAATTTTTAAATTACGGTCTTAACCTAATATTTAACCAATTTAAGACCCAAATAACACTCATTATAACCTTTCTGCCGCTCTTTTCTCCGTCGAATGTCAACCACTGACTGCAACTTCAGCTTTCCGCAATTTCATCAACCAGATCACCGAAACCGTCAAAAAGGGTCTCTCTAAGCGTCGTCCTTGAGCTCACGGCTCAAAACCTGAGTCGATCTCTGACGTTGCTATTCGTATTCGCAAGAATTATTCGTATTTCAAAGTCAATTACCTCGCTGTTGCTACAACTATTGTTAGATTCTCTCTTGCGACTCATCCTTTATCTCTCGTCTTCCTCCTCAGTCTCCTTGCTTCTTGGCTTTTCCTCTACTTATTCTGTTCTACCGGTCAACCAATCGTCGTCTTCTGTCGCACATTCTCCGATCGTGAGACGTGCCAGCTTTGCTCAGCATCTACAGACTTTTGGGTCTTGTCTTTTTTAATATTTGATAATTTTCTAATTAGGAAGTCAAATTAAAGAAAAAATTAGGAACCAATACACAAATAGGATCAATGGCTGATATACTCTTTTTGGTCACTTTAAATTTTCATATGCTCTATTTATGTTTCGATTTTAATAAATATTTATTTTAAATACTACTAATTAGGAAGTGGCAATTTACCCAGACAAAAGTTTAAGTATTTACAGATCCAACCAGTCAAAACTCGTCCATTTCGTGACCCAATTGGATATATATCGAGTTGAATTAGAAATCAATAAAATTAATTCATAAAACCGAATACAAGAGATAACCGTAAGAGAAAACCGTTAAAACCCAAAAATCGACTCTCGTAACATCTAGAAAACCAATTATGTTAAAATCCCCAAATCTTTCCCAAATCTTCCTTGTAAACCCTAGAGCTTGTCAATCTTCCCAAATCGAGTGAATCACGCTATCATTACAAATTCAAGTTCAATTTCGATTTCGTTAGCTTCTACTATGAAAGATTTGTATGGTGATTTTGATTTCATTTGCAGCAACCATATGTTTGTTTGAATGATATCCTAGGTTCCAAATATGGTTGATAACAAAGAAATCGCAATTGTGATGTATAAAATTGGATGTTTTATGATTGAATAAATGATAAATCTATAGTGTGATGTTTAATTTTGGATGATTTCCGATTGAAGTTGGGTAAAATTCAAGCGTTTGATTAATCGAGAACGAAACGAATTTGGGGAATGATGGTGCAACGTGGCACTTCATGATTAGCTGTTAAGATACTCTGAACACTTCATAGGATCTTTGGATTCAATATATTGTAAAGGTTTTTGGACATTTTTTTTCATATGTTGTTATTTTTGTTTCGTATCATCCACGAATTGTTTTGGACATATTTTCAAAAAAATTTCCTCGGTTAGTACAACTTGATGAGGGGAAGAAGACATAAGGCCAGAACGATAAGTGAATAATAGGAGTCATCAGTGATTAAACCATGTATTTTACACAAAACATAAACGGTTTCCAAACATAAACCCTAAAACAAGTTAATGATCGATGTATTTTACACAAATCATAAACGGTTTCCAAACATAAACCCTAAAACAAGTTAATGATCGAAACTAACAAACATGAAGGATAAAAACATGAAACATAGTAAGAGGATAAGAGAATGGCTAGTTCCTCATGAAAGGGTGCCTCAAAAGCTCCTCAGCTGTTGGCCTGGCAAAAGAGTGTTTGCATAAATAACCATAAATGAAGTCACAGGCATCAAGAGGGAGCGAACTATACGGTATGGAATTTGGAAGGTTACTGCTGCCGAGAATGAGATCAGAATAATTGAAATTTACAGATGCCATGATCGAGCGATAGTTGGGTTCTCCGACTCGATGCCAAGGAGACTTACCAGTGAGCATCTCCAGAACTGTGAGTCCAAAGGACTAGATGTCGACTTTACAGTCGACTCTATAATCAGACCGTAGATTGTCCAGAATCTCTGGTGCCTTGTAACGCTTGTCATTTCTCCTATGCTATGGTAGTTCCCCGTAGCGAGAGGACCCAATCTCCATGGCCGACTCGAAGTCAGCAATCAAAGGCGTAAACCCATTGAGCCGCCATGATTTGGGATTGGGCTCATACAGTAAGATGTTTTGTGTGTTTTTAGAAAGTTTTGAGAAAAGTCTAGAACACCGGTTTGAAGTTTACAGAAGTTGTAGTGAATTTTAGAGGAAACCCTAGAAGCATAAATTTATAGAGAAAGATGATATTACAGTTCAGGTGAGTTAATGGTTAGGGTTATTAACTGCTGCTTACTGAAACAACACCTTTACGGGTAGGGCTAGTAAATGTACCTCACCAATATAAATTAAATATTTATTTAATGGTTAGTAATGCTACTCACCAGTATCAAAAAAATAGTACCTCAAAAAAATTTAATGATTATTTGTGACTGTTTACGCGGATTGCTTTGTGATTGGTGAGACTGTTTTGGAAATTGTACTAAAACAAAATACTTCTAGTCAAGAATAAAAAAATAGTGGGAATCAGTGTATCAGTGTATCCTTGTGGGGCCTACGAATCATCCTATTTAAGGCAGACAAACATTTACTTACTTAAATACTGTCCAGATTTGTACAACTGTACTTTGTACTTCTGTCTACAGTTGTGGTTCTTTACTTTTAATAACTTTTAACTCTCATAACCATCCGAAAACAATTATTGTTTATTTGTTGGGCCTTTTGTTCTTATTTCATGGCCCAACCAAAGAATAAAAATCAAATCCATATGACAACTGATTAAACCATATAGTAAACAGGAACTTGATTATCATAATGATGACCATCCACCTCACCTCATGTTTGGCTGCAATTAAAATACTGATACAACCGGTTGTTCTTAATTCGCTTACTACTCGTCCTTCTCAGTCTAGAATCCTCACCTCCCGATTTAAATATATTTTCTTGATGTCTTCCCTTTCTTTTGGGGTAATTAGGTGGTAATGTACATCCAATGTCGGCTGGAACATCCCAAGTATCCTGATGTGGAACCTGAAAAATCGTCTCTGAATATGCCAACGACCACAACTCTACCAAATAGTACTTTGAGCATAAGTCAATCAAAGGCACTCTGTTGGGTGTATCCTTGATTGCATGTGCACATGCAATTGCATGTACACAAGGATAATGGTCCCGATCAAATCGCTTGCAATCACATGTTTTATTTCTAAGGGAGACCACATAAGTTTTGTTATCATGTTCAGTGACAGTGAACTCACCTTCATATGAGTTGTTCACATGGACTGCTAAACTTGTTGCTGATAGACATGTTTCGTGAAATTCATTCTCCACATGAGGCACCACCTTTACTAATTACGGGGTTTCACTTGCTGTCGTCCTATGTATTTTAAACCATTCTGAAATTTTCTTAATAATTGCATCAAACATAGGCAGAATGGCGTACCTCCGTGCGTTCCTGAAAACTGCATTCAAAGATTCATCACTGTTCGTTGTACAAATGTTGTAACGTTCTCCAAGAAAAAGACACCTAGCCCACCTTGAGTCGTCCGTAGTTTCAGCCATATACTCAGCTACTTTCGGATACTTTTCATTAAAGCCTCGTACTACTTCCAGAATTTATCCTCCATATAAATCTGAGCTATTTCTCTGAATTTCTTCACAACTTCATCTTTGTTTGCGCCAGAGACTTTTCTTTTAATATTAATGGACAGATGGTACACACAATATCCATGTTTTTCCAACGGATACACATCACTAATTGCCTTGATTAGACTTGCATGTCTGTCACTTATGAAAACCAACTTCTCTGAGTCCGCAACAACCCCCTTCAGTGTACTAAAAAACCAGTTTCAACTGGCATCTTTCTCACCATCAAGTACAGCAAATGCAACTGGATAATGGTGATCATTGGCATCATGAGCTGTTGCAAATATTAGTGAACCACCACCCTTTAGAAAAGTAGAATCAACAGATAAAACTTGCCTCATGGCCTTGAATCCTCTGATGCAAGCTCCGAGAGCAACAAATGCGTACTTGAACTTACTATATGTGTCCACCTTATACCTTGTTTGGATTCTCGGATTTACTTTCTCTAAGACGTGCAAATACGCAGGCAATAACCTAAAGCAATCTACTGCACTGCCATGCAAAAATGAGGCGGCCATCCTTTTCCCTCTTAAAGCAGTAGAGTATGACAAAGGTATTCCAGTTTGAGATTGCACCATACTCACGATAGTTTTCGTAGGCAACATTTACAACTGACCTGGGAAAGTCTCTAGTAAAAATTTTGCAACTTCTCCAGGTGTACCTCTCCTTCTTTTCCCCAATGTACTCGCCATTGCTTGAGAGCAACTATGCTTACTCCCGTACAACTTAATCACCCACGGATTATCTTTCTGAGAAAACTGTGAACTGGACACACGCATGTACCAATTACACCCTTCAGCTCGACATTTCACTACATATATCCTACGATATGAATTTACTATTTTATATTCATACAATAGCTTATGGGAAGCTCTCAACAATATATCTTCTACTTTCTTCTTGGTTGCAAAACTTATACCTCGTAACATACCTAAACCATCATCCCGTCCGTCGTCATTGTAAGGCACTATAGGATTTAAACACTCATTCAAATGATCACCACCATCACAATAATCATTCTCTGTATCCTCATTTACCTCTGCTATGTTCTCGCCATTTCCAGCAATATCATTAGCATTGTCTACGCTGACTACTCCTACAATCTGCCCATTTTTAGCAACAATATTATCATTATCCACACTGTCATCAGGTAGAACTGTCTCACCGTTTTCAACAACCACATGCTCATGTTCTACATCATCATTACCTACATAATCATAATCAAGGTCATCATCATCATCATCATCATCATAATCATCATCATCATCCTCATCCTCCTCTTCGGCTTCATCACAAATTGGCAATCGCTCATCACCCTTATGCTTAGACGTCTCCCCGTAGTTACCACCGAAAGAAATACCTAAATCCTTTCTTTGACCTTCCCTATCATCTTCCAAATACAGAACACTTCTACGTTCGGACACTAGGTAACATTCTACATCATCATCATCCAAGATGTATGACTGTTTCCTAGCTCGACCTACCAGTGGCAAATAGCTAATTTTCAGCTTATTCGTACCTCCATCTATGCCCATCATGCCCATCTTTGAGTATATCGAATCCAATAACATCGAATACGTTATATCATCAACAGAAAACGTCTTCATTCTAACAGCAAATGCTTCTATTTTTTAGAATTCCATTTATACCCATGACGTGTCTCTTTGTAACATCCTCCATATTCACAATGAATTACTGTTTTCACCATTACCCTTAACTACAAACCAAAACACGATTTTTAAGAAAACACACCTCAATTTTGAAGCTTCAGTTCAAATGACAGGAATACAGACAACTCCCACAATGAAGATCTGAACGGAAAATCGACGGAAATCTTCAGGCTAGATCTGGATCAGATCGGAAATCAGTAGGTGAAAAGCAATATAACTGGTCGATACAACCACGATCAGTATTGGATAATAGGGAGGGAAAATCGATTATACGCCCAAATTGGAGGGAACCTAGAACCAACCCGGAGGAGAATACCAAATAATGAGAACCGTTCGGTCCAAAATTTCTCGGTTTAATTCCACCATTTAACTAAACCTGCCATTTTTATATTAAACAAAAAAACATTAGAAAATCATAACTAAGGACATTTTCGGCATAACACATTTCATTAAGCTAGAATAGTACATCAGATTAATGAGTAATACGCGAGGTGGGAATATTAACCAAAAGGAGTATATCAGCCATTGACTCACACAAATGACAATTAATCAAGGTTATGAAAAGTACCACTAAAAATGCTATTTGACCAAAGAAAATGATTTAGCAGTGGCGAGATTCCACGGAGGAAGGAGCAGCAGATGAGTCATAAATAAGTGTTATTTGTGTCTTAAATTGGATTCAATTTTTTAAAAAATATATACAGGCTTAGGACTTATGAAGTTTTTTGTCGGATTTGGTTCGGATTAGATTCTTTTAAATCGGGTTGACTTTAGTTCGAATTTTAGGCCACTAGAACATCATTTCAAAAACAATATTCAAAATATCAATACAGATCTACGAACCAAATGAACATGGGTTTAAAGCCATAGCGTGGGTTGAATCCTAGTCTTATATATTAAAGCGAGAGACACTTTCATTTTGATCGTGTTATAAACTATAAGATAGAATTAAACTAGTCTCCATAACAACCCTTAAAATAGGTTTAAGGTAGTTTTTGTTACAGATTTTATACAGAAATTTAAAATTAATAAAAGTTTAATAACAAAACTTTTAAAAAACTAAAATTCAATTTAAATATATGGGTTATTGATTCGGTTCGGTACGAGTTTGGATTCGTTTTATTAGATACATAGATTTAGACACATTCCGGTATTTTGTTGGATTCGATTTATCTAATTTGGTATTTTGGTTACTTTAGTTTAAGACTTATTCAAAAAAAATTTTGGATAGACTTTAGTTCGGTATATAGATCGAGTTTAAATTTAACTATTTTTACATAAATATTCAAAACTGAAAACGATTTAATAGAAAAACACGAAAACACTAAAATTTGGTTATTTAGATTCAACTAGATTATAATTAATATAGTTTAGGTGCAATTAGAGTTTTAAAAAAAAAGTGGACCAGTTGTTATATCCAAATTTCAGTGTGGAACGTCCACCCTAAAAATAATACTCCAAAAGTTTGAACAAAAAAAAAAGAATACTCCGAAATAAACAATGCTCATGGTATATTTTTTTCTTAAAAAGAAGAAGAAAATAAACTCTCACATGTAACAAAAAAATGAGTATTTTGTTGATAATATTTGGGGTCGGTCTTTGGAGATTTTTTACGAAGCCACAGGTTTGGATGTTGCTTTCTTCACAGCTTCTGCGTAAGTCCTGTGTTGATACGTTAAGGTCGACTCGAGCAAATCCCACAGAGATGTCTTCGGGTTCCATCCGAGTTGGCGGTTTATAATGGTCATGTCTGGAATTCTTTTATCGCTGTCATCATAACCTTCGCCATAAAATTCTTTAGAGCTAACATCAACTGTTGGGCTCTCAATGACTCCTTCTCCACTTACTTTTGCGTATACCTGAAACACGACGACGATTCCTTTTGAGATTTGACAACTGAGGAAAGAACTGACGAAACATCTTTCTCTGGCTCACCTTGGTCATCATTTCAGCTAGCTGCCGTACTGTAACTTCGTTGTTCGGATTGCCTACATTAAAGATGTGTCCATTTGCCCTCTCTGGGTTTTCCTGATACCCCAAAACACACAATTATATCATTTGAAGGTTTTCCTTCTAACTTCTTTGATGCACAAAGGATGATATTGTGTAATAGAACGTACAATCATCAAAAGCACAGCTTCAATAGCATCTTTGATGTAGATGAATGTTCTTTGTGATTCTCCACCATCCACAAGCTTGAGAGGTTCACGGCGTAGCAGATTCTAGACGGCAGCAATACATTAACAAAGCTTTCTACGTACACAGAACAACATCATACCCTCACTCTCATAATTTTGTATACTTACATTACTGAAGCAGGCAAGGACACGAGGGACACCTTCGCTAGGACCATCAATGCCAGGGATAAAATCCATCCTAGGACCAATCCAATTAAAAGGTCTTACAATGGTGAACTCAAGCCCATTCTCAGCACCCTCAGCTGGCACAAGTGACAAAGTCATGTAAAGTGTAAATCTTTTGGTTCTTACCAACAATATATTCACAAACATGTCATTATAAAAGAATGCTTACCGTAAATTAGTCTCTCGATCAGTTGCTTTGCACATGCATATGACCACCTCTGCTTCTCAATTGAACCAAATATACAAGGGGAAATATCTTCTTTAAGAACATAGAACGAAGGATCCTGTAGAAATCACAAAAACAAAAAACAAAAAAAAAAAACATTTGTAAACAATAAATCCAACAATTGAAGTCAAATCATGTCTTTTACATACTTAATATCGACGACATTCCCATAATGAATACAATTATTATTATAGCCAACGCCTAGCTGAAACAAAAAGGTATTTTTACACGATCCAATGAGTAATTCAGAGTTTAAGTCATGTGATTGATTGCCTCAGCTAGGAAAAAAAAAATCAGCTTCAACATGTTCCTGAGTCTGCAGTCAGTGATGAGATTGATCTAGAGGAGATGATTAAAAAGTAGAATATAATGTTGAAAGCGAAAGGTGAGAAAAGGACAGACCACACGCAGGGGATGATCCTTTGGAAGGAAGCTTCCTATGGTTTTGCCGTATACTTCGCAGGTAGAAAAATGAATAAGACGCTTGTTGTTCTCAGAGCAGTATTTAACCTACATTAACCCAATCAATGTCAGCTAATAATGAGCACATAACGGTTTCACTCAACTCTTTGAACTGGTTCAAAAACAACAGCTAAAACGATAAATAATTAAGTGAGTAAGAAATCATACGACTGGGAGGGCGTCAATGAAATTGCTGTAGATAGTATCAAGAGGACGCGTATTATAATCAGCCGGAGTACAGATGGCAGCAAGATTTATAGTCTGCAGAGGAAAAACAAAGAGCAGAATTACACAAGACATTACCGATCTCAATGCTGAGAAAACAAAAATTACGTAAAATTTTCATATCGAGAAAATTAAGCAGATAGCCTTGAAGGAAGCACGATCGCTACGAATTAAAGCAGTAAAAGCAGAAATTCCAAGTGTAAAATATAACTGAATTCCGAAAAAGTAATAGATCTGAGTCTAAATTCATCATCAATCACGATCACACTAACTGTCATTTTCAATTTATATCAACCGCTTTCTCTTCATTGCTTAATCATGAACAACTAAGAACAACAGATGAAGCGAAATCGATATTATAAAAAAAAAAAAAAGATAATAAAAGCATTACCAGATCCGCCATCTTTATAAGTCCTTCAAGTCTCGAATCATGTTTGATATTGATGCGATGAAACTGGATCCGACCGGTCCATTCAACGGTATCAGGCTCAAGCAAGTGCTTAATCTTATCGTTGTAAACATCAAGGGCAAGGACCTTGTGAGGCGTCTCCGTCATCAGCTTTTCACAAAGATGCGAGCCAATGAAACCTCCGGCACCGATCATGCATATTGTGATCGATTTTATCGGTTTACCGTCGAGATCCACTCTATTAGCTCCGTTCGTCATTTTTTTTTTTTGTCGAACTTTCTCCACAGAGAGGAGAATCCTTCGATAAACGGCACGTTTTCTCTCTACACAAGATAACACAATGCGCAAATGGCTGTAGAGAGAAAGAGAGAGAGAGGAGTGACGGTGGATATATAAGAGGGAAGCATCGCATGTGAACGGAGGCAAATTGGTTCGTCGAAATCGAAATCGAAATACCACTCTCACCACCGCCAGGTGCTGTGTACGCACTTTATTCTGTACCTCCACGTCGGTTTTTCACCTAATAAAATTTCATCTTTTATTTTGTGAAAATAAACATCATTTTTCTTGCCGAGGACAAGTGGCCCTTATTCTTCTTGCCGAGGAAAAGTAGTTTGACTCTTCTCAGGTGTATGGAGAAAGAAAAAAGGAATTTTAGAGTCTGGGCTTTGGCTATGGATCGGGTCTTGTCGATCTAATTATATTAAAGTTGACAAAAAAAAAACATCATTTTTCTTAATTACCATTAGTATACAAAAAAGTTTGTTCCGGTTATATTAAAACCAAAATGTACAAATATATATATGAATTAGGATTATACTCGTGTTATAACCCGGCATTTGATTATCTTTTAAACAATATTTATTTTGGTTGTTAGACCCGTATTATTTTCAAAATGTTGTTTTAAAAGGCCAAAATCACAGCGAATTTGATCTTAATTAGAGAAACCGAACCTGAAAAAATACTCAAATAGCAACCCTACCTTGTCTCGTAGCCCACTTGTATTCATCACTACCGTGGGTCTTTGCTCATAGTCACAAATAAGCTTCTCCTAAGTCAAAGTCCTAAATATATGCACTCAAAATATCAGATTTGAACCCGTATCCAAATTAAAACAAGAACCAAATTTTAATTTTTTCGAGTTTTTCTGTGAATTTTTTTTTAGTTTTGAAATTTTATATAAAAATACTCAAACCCGAACTCGATTTATACCGAACCAAACTCTATCAAAAAAATATCTGAATAAGTTTTAAACTAAAATAACTAAAATACCAAATTAGATAAACTGAACCCAACAAAAATACCAGAATGTGTCCTACATCTATGTATTCAGAAAATCAAATTCAAACCCGTTCCGGAACCGAATCAAGAACAGATATATATATATTTTTTTAATTTTTGTTTTTTTAGAATTCGATCCATTAAATTTTTATTAATTTTGAATTTTTGTATAAAAATTTGTAACAAAACCTATCTTAAACCTATTTTTAAGGGTTGTTATAAACGTTAGGTTAATTTTATCCTATAATTTATAACACGTTTAAAATGAAAGTGTTTTTCGCTTTAATATATAAGATGCTAAAAACCAAACTGAGACTATACTGTCTTGATTGGTAAGGTTTTTTGTTGAATATAATACTCTTGTACTAAACAATCATATTTGTCTATTTTAAATCCTCAAATATGATTGGTTCTTACAAAAATATTATGTTCAATAAAAAACCTTACCAATAAAAACCTAAAAGGTATATTGAATCTATAATTTTAAGATATTTAAATTAATTTTTATTTTTATTTTTATTAATTACATGGTGACTTTAAAAGATTTAAAAGTTATTCTCTTTCTTATAAAATCAAATAACAACAATCTCAGTCATGTAATGTTGGTTAATTAGGATTCTACTTATCTGAAATTGATGCTCTGACTTCAACTTACTCCAAGTAAGCATTTTTGCGAGGTTTGTAACTTTTTCATCAGTTTGTTTCATTACTAGATCACCTCAATTTTTATGATTTTCATCTAAACTTAACTTAATTAACATATAGTTGTCAAACACTGGACAACAAAGCTGCAAAAGGTTCAGACAAATATCTTCTCATCCTTGATTATCTATCACCCAAGTTGGAATTTCAATTTTGAGAGAAATATAAAGATTACAGTGAAAAACTAAAGTAAAAGTAAGATTAGAAAAAGAGGATTTTATGAAAACAGGTACTGGTCCTACCGTTTCTTTTCAATATGGAAACCACCAAAAAGTTGACATTTTTTATTTTGATTAAGTGAGCACGTGATATATCTGTGCACCCAGAGAATTCCAAGCACACAAGCGAAACCGATCCCGCCTCTTCAACGCAGGCTGTTCCGGTAGGGTTACGGTCAAAGAAACGTTTCGGTATCATGAGCAATGATTCAAAAACTTCAAGTAGAGCATCAAGTGATCGAGACAGGAGTCGAGTTGTCAGTGTACCAACGAAATGTTGGTGCGGTATTAATATTGTAACAAAAACATCAAAAAGTGGCAACAATCCTGGCTGGAGATACTACCGATGTGGGCATGCTGCTTCAAAAAATATAAAATTCTAGTACCTACTGATAGTATTTTCATACAATTTGGTCTTCATTCTTTGATTCGCTGCGTTTATAATTTTGCTGCTCTACCTGAATTACCAAAATGTTGCTTCAATACATTGCTGCGTCTATGAATCTTCTATTTGCTTTTCAACCTGGATTTTGCTTTTCTACTTGAATTGACATAATTTTTACCAAGATGGTAATTGCATTTGTGATTGGATGACCCAAAATTCTGTTCGTAATTGCATTTCTGATTGCATTCTTAACTTCTGTTTTCAGCTTGTAGATGACCCACATGTCTTCAAGTGGATGGATGATGCCATGCTCAATGAAATAAATGCACTTCATATAAAAGTCTCCAATCTTGAGGCAGCGCTTCGATAGATGGGAAGTACAATGACAGAAGTTAAGAATGAATGTGATAGAATGAGACATCACATGAAGAAAGATATGGAAAAAAGCTCGAATTTGCAATTGCAGAGGCAAAATTTAAAGTAGCTTATAGTATGAGAAGTATGATTTATGTTTCTCTAATAGGCTTTGTGATTCTGGGTGGCTGCTACAAACTGCTGATTTAATTCTACATCCAATCTTCTCAATGACAATAGACTTGTTTTGCTGCCTTTTGTATTATGTGTAATACATGTTGTTGTCTGTTTAGGGGAATGGAAAACTCTTATGTATGTCTCTGTTTAAGTCAATGAAATATTTACCATTAAACAATGTACTCTTTCTCAGATAAGCTGAACAAACACAAAAGTTAATAAAACACTTAATTCATCGATAATTTACATTACATTAACTTTCATGAACATTTTACAAGTCAATAAAGAAATTATTGGTCCCAAACATATTTTACAGACACGAAACATATTTTACAATCATATATAGTACATTGGACATTAAGAATGGAAACATATTTTACAAGGTAAAAGACACACTAGAAGATGAGAAAACATATAACATAGAGATAATGTGAAAGTTAACAGGAGAGACTTACATTATGAGAAATATACTAGAAGCAGATAACAGACTCAGATAACCAGTAAGCTAGGCACTGAAAGCACGCATCATCGCAGTTACATGAGTACTGAATACAGACAGGAACCTGATCAGCTGGGTATGAGTAAGTATGAGCAAAGTTCCCAGCATACGACGGTTCAATATCTGCAATCTGCGCCATGGCAGTTTCACCTATTTCACCAATGGCTCCGAACCACTATAATGCTTTGTTATACATATCTTGTACAACTGAAATGCCGACTTCGAAAAAGCCTGAGCATATACAGAAAATGCTATAAGCAAACTCTGCATATGGAATATCATCTACAACAACTTTTATGAGATTTAGGCTTTCTTCTGAGGTCCCAAATTTCACCAGCCAAAATAAGCCTTCAACGTAATACACTGTAATGTTCCTAGCCGCAAAGCATTTCATGAAAACGATCGATATATTGAGTCTTCGTTTGCTAGAGAACTCACAAATATAAACTCATTGATGTCAACCTCCTTCAACGTCTCATGATCAAGTGCGGCGTCTCTACCCTCACGACCAGATGCCAAGAAAGGCCCAAACTCTCTAAAACCATCATATCCTAAGCGTCGAACAATATCTGTGAGTATCTCTTTCAGAAGTGAACCCATTTGTAATCTCTCGCTCTCTGTTTTTTTAGCTCTTCATCTTTTACCATATCCCTGATTTTGTAAGCATTGATGAGGTCAGAAGATGTAGTGGATATTAAATGCAAACCTAACCTCCTTTTACATATCAGTTTATATTAACTCATGTTCATTAGTGTAATCCATTCATTGCTTCTGACAAATTACATACCTTCTTGATTGTTGTCATTCATTGACTTCCACTATTGCTCTCAATCTTATTTTCCACAAGCTGATTTTTCTCGATGTAAGAATTGCATTACCCGTTATAATATATTTAAGTAAAGACATTATCAAGTTTCACACATCTAGGCCAATAAGTTTCACACATTTAGGCTAATAAGTTTCACACATCTAGGCCAATAAGTATGATTACAAAAGGAAGTTGACTCTGAACAAGTACAGATATAAATGCACTTATGTAGCTACTACAGAACGTGGAATCCAACGACAAAAACATTTTGATACCCAATTTTCCTGAGCATACTCTTATGTGTCATGCTCTTCGACTACACCTACTTGTATGTATACGCAAAACATCTTCACAGTTTTCTGGTGGACATCATCCTCCTTAACAATAAACTGAACGATGTAAGAATGATTTATAAGACTTCATTTCTAACATTGGATAAACATACGTGCATGGCCTACGTACCTTTAGGGAATTTCATTTTTACATGTAGCTTTGTTACGCCCATTCTCGTGACACCTTGAGCACCTACGTGTCTGACCTATTAAATTTCCTCTTCCCTGCTCAAAATGAATGTACATGTTAACATAAGTATATAGCATAAGTCTAAATACTGTCTACTCTTCGTACATGTTCTCCCTGTGATGGAATTCTTATTTTTCGGGGACGTCCAACACCGTGCCTTGCCTCAGGAGGAAGTAAAGTAGAAGTAGGTGGGTCATTGGCAATAGTCTCCTCCTCTTCAGTTGGAACTGGCATAACAACTTCTGCATATGCATCACGCCAAATCTTAGTGTGTACATTGGATTGACAAGGTTCAATATTGGTTCGCCTTTTAGTCTAGCAGCTGCCAATGCATTTGAACAAGGTATTCCAATAGTCTCAAATACTCTGCAAGTGCAACATCTTCTTGGGATATCAACCGTAAATGCATCACCATTGCTATTGTTCACTTGGTATATTTCACTGCTTGCTGGGTTGACAGTGTAGCTTCCTGACTTAGTTAAGTTTTGCATTAAGATTTTATCCACTTCAGGCGTGAATGCACTCTCATGCGTCATAGCTTTTGCTCTACGAGTATAGAACCACCTCATTAACATCATGTGAATAGATTCCACCATTGAAACAATAGGCAACTCCAGAGATTTCAAAATTGCGGCATTTAAACTTTCTGCCACATTGCTACTCATGATGTTGTATCTTTTGCCTTGGAAATAAACCCTACTCAATTGTGAAAATGCCAATCCCTTTGAGATAGTTTGCACATTGCATATTGAGGTTCTCAATATCATGAAATCTCTGCCTAAAGTCAGACACTAAAATGAATGTGCTGCCTTTGAAACCAAATAAGCCAATCCTTTTTGTTTAGTAAACCTTGCTTTGACATTCCTTATCAAATGAACTGCACATGCTCCATGTTTTGCCTCTGGATACACTGTTCTTAAGGCTGCATAGATGGAGTTGTGACGATCTGATACAAACACAAAATCATATGAGTCAGAGAGTGTTGCTTTCAACTCTTGAAAGAACCAAGCCCATGATGCGTCATTCTCACTGTCAACAACACCAAACGCAAGTGGCATAATCTGAAAGTTTTTGCAGTCAGTAAACAACCCTTGTACTTCCCTTTAATTGTGGTTCCATCAACAACAACAACATGCCTCATGAATTGTGATGCACGAATGCAAGCACCTAATGAAAAAAACAAATACTTAAACTTACATCTTGCTGATCCAGTATTTCGAGTCATAACATTTGCAACAGTTCCAGGATTGTGATGTTTCAGCTGCACCAAGTAAGTGGTAAGCAAGACAAGCTTGCTTCTGCAGTCCCTTGGGTCTCTGTTATTGCTCTCTCTTTTGCATTCCTCCCTTTCATGTACGATATTGGCACATGGAGTTCTTCTAAAACAATGCCAGGAATCTCAATAGCGCGTGGACCTCTTCTCCCATTTGCATACTTTGCCTTCAGCATATCAACAATCACCTTGCACGTCACCTTTTTCCCATACTCTTTCCTAGTGCAAACATCACAAGTATGTGTTAGTTTTGCAGTTCTGACCTCTATATTTTCAGAAGTTGGGCAAACTTTACGCCCATAGACTCTCCACGTACACTTGGCATCAATGCATCGAACAATTAGACGGTGTTTATCTGTCCTTGTTTGTTTAAATGCAAAAAACCTTTTGATTGCATATATAGCAAGGGTAGTCAGCATCTTTGCTTTGTTTTTGAAGATCCTTCCAATATAGTTGCATCATTTGAAGGATTATACACTTCATTCTCAAAATTTTCATCTATCAGTATTGGATCTCCAACACATGGAGGACTATCCGGTGTTGCTTGTATATCGTGCTCAACATTCTCATCCACCAACATCACTAGTAGCAACCTCTCTCTCTGCCCATTTGTAGTTTGCTCCTCCTCGTCACACTATTCATTGATAGTAGGTAACTCCGGAGCTGGGATCACATACGGTTGAAAGCGCCCTAGAGTAGATCGTGATGACTAGCCTTCATCAAATTCGCCATGGTTATTAAGCAAGGCATACTCTTGGCTAACCACTTTGCTCCATGCATTGTATTGATCTTCTTCCTCCTCTGTATCATAACCATAATCAACAAGAGGTTTTGAAGTTGTGTCTACAACCTTATTTTTTCCTTTTCTAAGTCTATCCAAATTTCCATCTTCAACCAGTTCTTCAATAACAACGAAGTCCATCCAGCATTTCTTGTGTTGTCAAATCTGGTAAGATCCCTATGTGATCTATTGAAATTAAACTTGATTTTGGGTTAGGCTTAATTATGGGTTAGTGATCCAATTATCTATTTTTGGAGCAAACCCAAAACTAAGCCCAAGTTCTAGAATTTATCTAGAAATACTCTAGAAGATTTCCACCTCCTTAAGTATTCTAGATAATTCTATAGATAATGTTTAGTTAGTAATGTGGAAACATCTATATATATGTAACAAAAATTTAGATATTGTATTAAAAATATCTAGAGATGTAAGAAATATCTAGGCTAAGG
>OVBA01002642.1:0-32908 GCA_900406435.1 Lepidium aucheri | reverse complement strand
GAATTTGATATTGTGCTGGTTTACATAATTTTCTTCGAAAACATTGTCAAGGGAATATTTTTCTTGAAGAAAGAGAAAATGAAGAAGAAGTTCTGGAAGATGTTCTTGAAGAAGATAATGATAATAATAGTGAAGTCCTTTATACTCAAGATCAACAGAAGGAATATGCCAATAAGAGGAAAGCAACAATAGCATCAAATATATAGAGAGATTTGAATGAGAATCATCAATAATGATACGAGATTCAAAATATGTTGTATTTTAGTTTTTATCATAAGAATTTTTTATTTTGATTTTGAAATCCACTAAGTTTGATTTCTAAATGGGAAAAATGTCATTTTAACCTTGTATTTACCGAAAATGGTTGATTAAACCTTGAACTTTGGATGTGGTTGATTAAACCTTCAACTTTTTGTTGACTTCTGAAAAAAAACCCTCAATTTTGCGTTGACTAGGCCAATTTAACCTCTTGAGAAAATGGAATCAAAATTGACTCTAAAATCAAAAGCCGAATTGGAAATTGCAAGTTCTATTCACTTATTATCTTTGTTATGAAGAATTTATAAGCTTGATTTGCTCTTTGCTTTCAAAAATGAACTCAAATTTGTTGATTTAAAATGTTGTCTTTGATACTTTAAATCGAAGAATTTAAACTCATTTTTGAAAGAAAAGAGCAAATCAAGCCGATGGATTCTTCATAACAAAGATAAGAAGTGAATTAAACTTGCAATTTCCAATTTGGCTTTTGATTTTAGAGTCAATTTTGATTCCATTTTCTCAAGAGGTTAAATTGGCCTAGTCAACGCAAAATTGAGAGTTTTTTTTCAGAAGTCAACAAAAAGTTGAAGGTTTAATCAACCACATCCAAAGTTCAAGGTTTAATCAACCATTTTCGATAAATACAAGATTAAAATGACATTTTTCCCATTTCTAAATATAGTTTGTTTGATTTTTAAATCTACATTTTATGATTTAGGATTTCTAAATCTATTAAAATCCACCTTCCAATAAATCTCTCTAAATAGTTGGAGATGTTCTAGGTCAAGGAATTGAAAAAAAAAAAACAGAGAAAAAGGTAAAGTCGCACGTAAAATACGGGAAAAGGTGTGCGAAGGGACTAAACAACGTTTTCTTCTGCTCATCACAACCCCAAACACACAGCCGATTTTTTCTTCTTCTTCTTGGGACCCACACTTTCTCCAATTCTCAAGCAGATTCCATTAATGGTGGCTCTTCTCTCGAGCGCTTCTCTCTACAATAAAATCAAAACCCTCTTCCTTTAGGGTCAACTCATAAAAGGTCAGCTTTTTAAATTTCAACTATTGACACATGCTTTTATAAATTTATTTGCTTTATAAGATTTCAATCAGATTAATTCCGGATTTAGGGTTTTAATTGCGTTTTTCGAATTCAGTTTCCATATTTATTGAATATTCGCGAGAATCGATGCTGATTGATTCGTTGATCCAGACAGAGTTCGTTTACCCTCCGTGTTGTTTAGTTCATACCGCGTGAAGCTTTCGTCATCAAGTCATCTCATTAAGAGTCGTCTGCTTACACGCAATCTCATCTCTCTCTCTCTCTTTCCAATCTCTCCCATATCTTTCTCGTTTATTCCGGAGAGTAGTTTCACCATCGAAATCTCCCCCCTTCTCCTAACTTGCTTCCTGTGAGTTCTCTCTATCCCTATCTCTACTTATATTGTGGCTTTTCTGCCAGTAGACGATGAAATTTGATATTTTGAGTGCTGGGTTAGAAAATTTTAGGGTAAAGATTGATTGGGGGTTCTCTCTTCTCTGTTGTCCCTAGTATCGTACTCGCTTTGGTGATTACGATCTGCTCTGTTGGGTTCCTTCAATACTCAAGCTTCACCATTTTTCATATCTATTGGTTTGCTAAGTTTATGTAGCTTGGTGGAGTTAGTTATCGGATCCTGGAATCTGGATTATCCATGTATTCCCTTGTGTTGAGTCTATGGTTTCTACTTGCATTTCTAATTTGCTCTTGGTCAGATGATATTCTCCTTACTGTGATTTGTTAACTTGGTAATGTTTGATTTTGATAACAGCGAGGAAGCTTTTTGCTTTTTCCTCGTCTTTGCGCGTGTCCCGTTCTCTTCTCCATAGTTCTTCAGTTTCTTTAAGATGGAGGTCAAATTATGGAACGATAAGCGGGAGAGAGAAATGTATGAAAATTTCGCAGAGCTTTATGCCATCATTAAAGCTACTGAGAAGCTTGAGAAGGCTTATATTCGTGATCTGATCTCTCCATCTGATTATGAAACCGAGTGCCAGAAACTCATTGTTCATTTCAAGACACTATCAGCAACGCTCAAAGACAAGGTCCCAAGCATTGAAAGATTTGCAGACACATACAAGATGGATTGCTCAGCTGCGATCTATCGACTTGTCACTTCTGGTGTTCCAGCTACTGTGGAGCATCGAGCTGCTGCCTCAGCATCTACATCAAGCTCGGCTTCTGTTGTTGCTGAGTGTGTTCAGAACTTTATCACCTCCATGGATTCTCTGAAGCTCAACATGGTTGCTGTTGATCAGGTCTATCCATTGTTGTCTGATCTCTCGGCTTCTCTTAATAAATTAAGTATTTTGCCTCCTGATTTTGAAGGGAAGATAAAAATGAAAGAATGGCTTTTGAGGCTGTCTAAGATGGGAGCTTCAGATGAGCTCACTGAGCAGCAGGCTCGGCAACTTCACTTTGACCTTGAGTCGTCCTATAACTCGTTCATGGCTGCTCTGCCTAGTGCTAGTAACTAACCAATCAGTTGTGTGTTCGTTTCACATTGTCCTTGAGTCGTCATTCATGGCTGCTTTGCATAATGCTGGTAACTAACTATTGTAATGTATGTTTCATTACTTTTGTTTAGACTTGGCTTTATGTAGTTAATTTGTTGGCTTTAGGAAATTTACTTTGGTCTAAGACAATCTGCTACATTCAAAAGACGAATGGTGTGGACATTTCTGTAGTTGTGTAAAGATCATGCCAAGCCAGGAAATGATTTTTTAATGAAATGTATGAATCTTAACTCTACTTTGTTTGGTCTTGGCTTTATGTTAAATTAGTTCACAGCTTCAAAAAAGTAAATTTTTCCAAAACGAATGTATGAATCTTATATTCTGCTTTTGTCATCAAAAGAACAACGGAAGAAACCTAAAGACATTAATTGCCCATTTCCATTAGCTGCGAGTCAGAAAAGTAATGACTGCCCCATTATTCTACAAAATGCGCAAAGCCTATGAAGGTTAAAAGGGTAAGAATATCAAAACCATTCTGGCTTCTGTCATCATAATCAATTCACCTTGCAGCAATTGGAGTCCGCAAATTCTACGAGCTTGTGGTGGTGTCTGCAAGTTCTGTGCTTATTTCGACTTTTCCTTCATCTTCCTTGTCAATTTGGGTAGAAGTACTTGACGAGCTTGGTGGCATGAAGCTCGACTTTACAGTGTCATCATGATGCAGAGGCTTGTTCTTGTTAGTTGTGTTAGAATCAGGCAGAAATTCTTCGTCTTTCGCTGGTTGGAAATTCAAATCTATTTGGCCTTTCAAAGGCGAAGTATTATGCTTATTGTTATTACTGTTGTTAGCAGATTCGTAAAGTTCCACATCAGAGTTCAGTTGTTCGAGCTCCTTGTGAGCTTTATCTTCTTTCTCTAGCTGCTTCTTCTCTCTCCGCAGCAACAGAGAAAGCCTACGGCGTTGTACTGTCTCGCAGACCATACAAGAACAGCATTTGTCATGTTTAGGACCTTTCCCACTTGGGGACTGTATGCAAACGATGCACGTACAGCCACTTCTATGTCGTGGGTGCTTTGTGGTTGTTTTGGGTAACATTGACTGTCCCTCAACTTCTTCAATGGCTTCCTCATCTTGCTCTTCAGGTATGAGTTCTTGATCTGCAGTGCATGTTGATCTGAAACTAGACACAATCCAAGAGAAAACAACAATAAGCAGAAATTCGATAGGCTTTACAACATTTGGCAAAATGCTATCGGACTAACATCATATAAGATAAGATTTAACATTTCAAACAACTGGAAGCAAAGCGGGAGCCAATAACACAAATATCTACGGCTTACCCTGTATCATCCGTAGCACACGCTGTTGGCTTCCAGATGATTGGAGCATCCTATTGGACACAATAAATATAGAAAGACATAACATAGTGAATAATATTTCCCTAAAATGTAAAGCAGGATTTGGAAACACAACATGGCAAGTCAGGTGTTCAAACAAACACTGCTTCGTCTTTATTTATTATTTCATCTAAAAGGATAACAGTTAACTGAGATTCCCGGTCTAGGTAAGAAACTGGTATTTTCAGTAGGTATACCTTTATCTCTCTTTCTTTTCAGGAAAGAACACTAGCTTTAAGTCAACTATGCTTACCTAAAACACACTAGATGTTTTATAAGCTTGAGATGAATGATTTTTAGCACCCAATAATGTATATTCTAGCATGAATGCACTAGTTGTTTCAATATCTGACAGGACAAAAGCCCTTAATTGGTGAATGATATGGACATCCAAATTCTAATATAATGATAGAGCTTCTAATGCCAAATCATCAAAAAAAAAAAAGAGAGAAATAAGATTCTTAAGCTGCATGGACCACAAATGCAAAATAGTAAAGCAAAAGACATATGAATATACCTCATACTCTTCAAACTCACACTCCTCTATCACAACTCTAGATGGAGTGAGGTTGGGAGGAGGCAGGAGAAATCCTTGAGCCTCTTCACATGTTAGCTTCAGTTTGGTGAGGTCTCTTTTTTCTACTTTTTGACGTTTATTTCTTGTAAACGTATTGCTGCTTTTCTTCCTACCGCAACAAAAGTCTACCCCTGGAGTTTCTTTTGCTATATAAGTGGGCTTCTTAACTTTAGATGGTGAGTCCGTATCAGCCAGTTCACCCTGCGTATGGAAATGCAGAAGAGATGCAACACTATGTTTAATCCCTCAAGCTAAAGGGTTGCCAGATTGAATTTTGAACACTTACATCTCCGTTTGTGCAAGTGATACAATTGTTATTGGTTGTGTCAGTTTCCTGCAAAGACACATTTCACAAATAACAAAACGATTAGAAAACCGAACTGCATGCTTTAGAATTTTGTCCAACCTATTCAATTACTTCACTGGAACTGAAGAATTTATAAAGACGTAAACAATGCGTTTTACTCAGTATGCATACTTTTTTGTTTTTCGTATCTGTGTGTTGACTGGTTTCTTAAATGCAGCTGACATTCAGAAAAGCTTCTTAAAAATTTCCGTTTGTAGTAAATCAGAATTGCAATTTTAGAGAACCTAAAGCTATCTACTTAATTTAGAAAATAACCTGATCAGACGCTTGAGCAGCCGAAGCCTTTCTGAATCCCATGATTAACTTCCTTTCTGGATCTAATCGACTAAATATTACTAAAAGAAAATGGAATTCAGTTCTTTAAGCATAAGCTCCAGGAAAGGTTTCAGAAGAACTGTAATATGCTTTACAAAAGATATCACAGTTGAGCTTTAGATATATAGTAATGGATTACTATATCACAAACGATGTACCTGTATCACCAGCCTGCAACTGCATGCTCTGTATGCATGGGGTTACTCCCTCTAGAACATACATTCTGCTATTATTGTTGGGCCAAAAGCGAAACTGAAATGTCCACTCTTTACCCATTGAGTCCTGTACTTTGAGAGGTACACCTTCAGTGTGGGAAATCCGGGGGAAGAAAGCCTGTTACATGAACATAATAGATGTCATGTTCATTTAGAAACTTATAGTCAATATGAGACGACAGTAAAGTTTATAGATATTATGAGTGGCACAGAAAGAAAACAAAATTAGTGTTATAATCATGATACATAAGCGGTGAAGTATTTGCTACATCCCCAATTCTTTCCACATGATTCACCCATTTGAATAAGAAAACAAGAACCCGTTTCTCTATATGCACAGTTATTTACCTCTGCACATTTCTTTGGCAGAACCAGCCGCCCAATTTTTCCAGTATCACTTGCACTCAGCATCTTCTCGAAGAGAGGAGTGACAACGGATTCAGATCTTGCACATCGTTAAGGTTCTGGTAACTTTAAACTAGCCAACGTGTGGTTGGTTTTACATACATGAACCTGAGGGGATATGTATCCAAACAGAAAGATAAAACCTATCTATTCAACTATTTATCTGAAAGTCTTAAACTCACCCTATTCTACAACCTACTATAGACTTGTTCACATTAAAAGCTAAGAAGACAAACAAAAACTAAAAGTAATAGGACACTTAATTATGGTGAACATAAAAAGTTAAATTCCAATGTAGTCTCTCTAGACAAGAAGGATACTCATTGGATTGATTCTGCAGAGCTTGATGTTTATATGAAACCTTGGGCCAATATCGTGGAACCACCTGACATTTAGCTGGCTTATCAGGATGAGTCCTTAAATTCTGACTCGTACTTTCAAATGGCGAGCCTGCTCCACGATTGATGTCGTTGTGAATGCCACACAGTGGAGAAGAAATAGGTGAATGCCATAAGTTACTTGCATCTAGTCTCAAGTGACCTGTTTTCTCAATTGGCTTTGTAAGTGGCACAGGAAAGGCGAGCTGTGTCCCACATGGACCCTCCTTTACTGAGATTAGTGGATGACATACATTGACATCTGGACGAGGAGGTAATTTATAATTTTTCGAGTTTTCACTCATTAGTTTCCCTATGAAGTCATTCATTCCCCTATTTTTCTCCATGGAACATGTAGCGGCCTTGTCTTTAGAAGTAGGCTGGCTAAATGCATAACTATCCACACGATTTTGCAAATCAAATTGCACAACTGAAGGTAACAAACTTGGAGACTGGATCCGTGAACTCCAATTGATGGACAAGTCTCTGAATTTCTCAGAAATTGGAAACTGAATAAGAAACGACGGTGATGGTGACAAATTGTGTCCCTGATACACATGTATACAGACTGTTATAGCACACGGACTACAGCTCAAAATATATTTTCAACTTCAAAAGGATTTTTGTAATCTATCTTATCGAATATGATTACTTAAGAGTTGATGAAACATCAGGAACCATTATTAATTCAGGTAACATCACGCCTCTGAGAAAAATAAATAGATGGAATTCTGTGATAGGTTAAGAAAGTATCTCTCACCAAAGAAGCTCTTTTTCTTGCGCAAACCAAACACTCAATTCCTCCAGCATCCAGCAGTATATAAGCAGATGCAGCAACAATACAACCACAATGAATTCGCTGCACAGAACGCTACTTATGAGAGATTTCATATCCGGAAACCTGAAGTATGAATTTGAAATGCCAAGTACACTTTTATAAACATTAACCAGTAAATCATATCTTTACCTTCCCACATGACTCACAACACCTCCACCCCGCAGCCTTTAGGTGAAATACGTCGCAAAACTTTCCTTGTTCATAGGCAGAGCTAGAATCAGAAATATGATCATTATATATATGCTAGATCGATAATACAATAACAAAAAATGAAATTGATGCATTGAACTGGTAAAAGAATGGTGTCTGCAGTGTACTGAAATCAAACAAACCAAAACAACTCTCTTTGTGTCTGTTAATGCATTATGCAACTAGAACTAGCAAGGTTTCTGAAGAGGTGTACATTTTCAAGTAGAAACATAAATCTCTGGAAAACTATACATTATAGAGCATCCACGTATCCATAGTTCAGAGATCAAATGTGCAGGCATATCAAATATGCATCGTTTCTAGGAAACACACTACACACAGAGTCAAGCACAGAACACTTCTATACATTTTCATTCTCAAGGAGTTGTGAAAACAAAATCTCTCATTCCTCGTCAAAATAAATATTTTCTAAGCCGGTAGTTAAACCCTGATGCTCATAGGCTCTGCAATTCCTTTAAGGTGACCTTGTGTGTACATAGAACTGTTACCTTATAACGTTAAGTAGCCCTAAGAGATTCATCACCTAAAAACATCTAACTTTGATGCAGTCAGTAGAATATAAAAATATAGAAAACCCACTAGTGGACAAATTCTCCAATCTGGTGGATCAGAATGAAATTTAGCTTCCTATTGCTTTAATTTTCTTGTCCCCCTAGTTCCTATATCTTTTATCGCTTTCGTGACACTAGGCTTTGATGCTCTGAACTCTTTACTGGGTTAACACAACATTGATGCCACATGAAGAATTCAGCTGAAACTCATTAGTCAGTCCCTCTACTTCCACTTGAAATCACAATGCTCAAAAAGTTGAATATTCTGATCATTATTTCATCAGCGTAACACTATTCCAATCTACATTTCTTTAAAAAAAATAATAAAAAAAATCCAAATAAAAAGTCTCCTTTCTCTCGAATTTTAGCCAACACGACTATACTCGAAGCAAAACAGAAAAAACAAAAAAAAGAGAAACCCAGAAATTACCGTTTCAAAATTTGTCAGCAGTGACACGATGCCACAAGTTACTAACACAAACCCAAAGTAGAGAAAAGAAGAAATACTAAAACTACGTTTTTCCTTGCCTTGTAAATTGAAACACACAAAAAACTTTCCTCATAAACTGAGCTGATCACTCTCANCCCCCCCAAAAAAAAAAAAAAAAAAAAAGTGAAGTAAAGAAGAGTAGCTTACGCGCAACGATCACAGAGGTCAGCGAAATCACCAGACCGAAGGCGCCAACCAGGTCGGTAATGGTGAAGTGTAAACTCAGAACACTCGGTGTTGAAGCAAAATCTAGAGGATGAAGACATGGAGGAAGATGGAAGCATTAAAAAGAAAAAAAAAAACCCTAGAAAAGCGGAAATTGAAGGTGAGAAAAGAAAGCGAAGAAAGAAAGAGAAAGAGTGAAGTGGGGGTGGGTATTGTGTATTGTTTGTTTGCCTGATCAGCTTATAAACTTCCCCTCTTCAGTATTTACGCTTAAAGCAAGCTATTATCTCTATCACTCTCCTTTTGGTCCACTTTTTCTATGTTTTATTTTTTTTATTATTATTATTATTATTATTATTATTATTATTATCTATATTTTATATTCAACAAAAATAGGCCAAGTCATCATGAATTTGGTAGGTCCAAAATATATTCCAGGGACAAGATTATATCATTTGATAAACATGATATGTCGCATCAATTTTTTTTGTTTGCCGAATAGAATATCTTCCTTTTAAGCCATTCATTGGCCACCAGTTGACAAACCAAATCTTCAAATTTTATATTTTTCCACAGCTTTAACCTTATGGATTGATTGTATTTACTGTAGCTTTGATATGTTACGTGTGACGTACTTTTTACATTTAGAATTTTGAATATTATCATTTGAGAATCTGTAACTCATTTATTGTATTTAAAAATAATTAATAACATTGTCAATTTTCTACAGTTATCTTAAGATTTTAGTAATACAAAAGATCTCACTTAAGAGTTGAAACTTGAAATCATCTCTTTGCTTCTCATTTGCTCTACAGTAAATAAATACTGTACAATTGAACAACTTTGGAACTTGTCCTCATCTCATTTCAGCTGTGATATTTTTTTATTAGTAAGAGTTATTCAGGAGAGAAGAGTGTGGCTAAACCTTGATCAATTGTTATATGAAGCTTCTCGTAAGACATCAAAGTCTTTTGATCACATTTATATGTTTTTTTCCCTCTTGCCAAAACCTCTCCATCTGAATCTATAATTCCTTCCTTGTCTGGTTTGTCTATGCGTGTACCCGGCTCCAGCACAAATGCCTTCACCTTTTCAACAGTAAAGTCACACCATGCGTAAGCCGTGTTAGTCAATGAACAATTGTGGATTCATTCATGAGAAACATCAAAGCTATCAATTGGAAGATTACAGCTACATGAACAGGTTCATGGTTTCCGATGTCAAACCTTTAGATATGATACATACGGTGATTGAACATGTGTTCCATCACTCAACTTTGTCATAAGTGATAGCATCGCAAGCTTAGGGCAGTCTTTCATAACGATTAAATCCAGGAAGCCATCAGAAAACTGTTAATCAGACCATAAACATGCGAAGGATTAATGATGTGTTTAGCTAGTCAATGTCTTGCTCCAGCACCGGTAAACAATAACCAACGATGGTGTCTTCCTGGTTTGATAAATGTTACAATATAAGTAACTGACCTTTGCGTCAGGAGCTGCCAAAGTATTCTCAGCGCCCCAGGGAACGTTATGAAGCCATACTGAAACAAACGGGCCACTCATTTCTCTCCATTCCAGATCTTCACATCTAGTATCAGGTCCTTGGTATCCAAGTGTCTTATTGCTATCAGCTGACTCTTTGTGTACACTGCAACTAGTTGGTTGCCCACATCTTTCAAACCCAGGAGCAGGTACAAAAAGAATCCGTCCACTGTACTGTCTTAAGCTTATTATCCTCTGAAGACCCTGCAGATACAAGACACATAAGAGAGGACATTCTATCGCTATAGTTCAACCTCCACCGGCAACTTAATGAATAGATCAGAATAGACCAAACGCACAATTGGGACTTAAAATTGCAGAAAAATTGTCAAAATTTTCAGCTAAACGTACATAGATATCAAATCGAGCACTGCCCATCCACCTGAACTTCTCTGACTCGATGTCTATATCAGCCACTAAACCTGAAGTAGATTGAAAACGTCTCAACACAACCAACATAATATTCCACCAACCCCAGAACAAAGAAGTAAGTTCTTGCATACCCCAAGCAAGCATTAAGACACTGAAGAATTTGGTAGTCCCTTGTGAGATAGTTGCTACGTCTAGAGAACGTGTATGACCTGCCAATACAGAAATACTATGACACTGAGTTATTTAGCTAGCAAAATTGAAATGTTTTGAAGAATTGAGCATCATATGACATTGAGCAGGACCTCGGATTATCGAAACAGCAGCACTTGCTGCAGTACAAGGAAGCCCAACTGGGTCCAACAATGATTTTATCATGCCATTACCACTTCCTGCCATCAAGAATGTTAGTGCACAAGAGGGATCAGAAAGTAAAAGATTTAGCTAAAGTTTCTCATCCACAAGATATTAATTAGGGATAAAAGGCAAGTTTGAAGTACAAGAATTGCGGCAGTTGTTTCAATCTTACTGAAGCGTACCCTTTCAATGTAAACTTTCACATGGATCGCACATGACATGAGAACAATGCAACAATACGAACCTGCAGGGACCATTCCGATAGGCACTTTTAAGGCAGTTCTCCAGTCTGTCCTCTCGAGTAGTCCATTTACAACCTACTAAATTAGGAACCAATTATAAGAATAACCAACAATAAATTTAATCGTCTAGCCCCAAAGTCGAACAAAAAAAACATTAAACGTATAAGGAAACAAGAGATTGCTTTGACCAAACTAAACAAGAGATTGGTTCATATTACTTTAACTAATACTTCCAAAAATATGTCTTTCCTCAAAAAATTGTTTGAATCATGTGAGATTAGCACAAGACACGCATCATCAATTCTGATATTAAATTATCCATTAAATGTGATATAGAGACAATGATACTTCCACAATAGAAAAGTTTCCTACTTACTTCAACAAGGACACCATCGCCGCTAACACAAACAATACCATCATATTTTGATACATCCATACACCTAACAATTTCCTTTGCGTGCAACTGATACTTGGTTTCTGAAGAATCGTCATAATTTTACCAATTGTTAATATCCCAGAAGAAGGGTTCTTGAAATCAGAAAGAGACCAGAAGAGACAAAATGGAAATCAGGAACCTTGAATCTCAAGTTGAATATCAGCATCTTCAAACAACGGCTTTACTTCCTCTTGAAAAATCTTTCTCGCCGATTTCTTTCCGCCAAACGGATTAACAAATACAAACAAGTTCTTTGGCCGACCTAAATTTTGACATTAAAAATTACCAAATTTGGCAATCGAAATTTGAAATAAAGGCATTTCCATATTGATTTCGATTATAGCTCCAGTGATACCCAAGGTTTCCAATAATCTAACTAACCGAGAGATTCGAAATGTTCATGGAGCTTATCGCACCAGAGCTTTCTAGATTCATCAGATAGAGGCTCGAAAACGAAATCCCTCCTCGTATAATCTCCAGCACTTTCTCCACAGCAAATCCCTCCCCTTTTCTCCGCCAATGTCTTTACTCTAACCTTATTATCTTCCACGACAAAACTCAGGATATCTTTTCCCACCGTCGATTTCCGCCGTCCAGATTCCTTCCACCGTAGCTCCCCGTCAGCGGTTAACGTTAACGGCGTTACAACATCGTTCACCAGAACTCGGTCAGAAATTATCGCTGGAGACAATAGTTGATCACTCTCCTGCTGACGATCCATAGAAAAAGAGATGAATGTGGTCGTTGATTTAGATTAAAAAATTGACCTCAAAGTGATGCAAGACTTTTGCCGGTGATGGAATGTAAAATCACGCGCCAAAACTAGCGAGTGGGTTTGATGACGTGGCACACCCTTTGGTCTAAGAAAAATCTTAAATCACCCACGGGGTTTCTCCCAAGTTTCTCACCAGTTAAATAAATCAAAAAAAAAGTTTTTTAAAAAAGGGTGAAAATTGGTTCTCATTTGAGAAACTATGAGAATCCTTCTTTTTCTCTCTCATGAGACACATGTCCATTTTTAAGTGGTTTGTGTTATTTTGTAATAGTTTTAATTTTTCAAAATTTAAAAACTAATTAAAATTATTTAAATATTATTAATTTTTAGTTTTTATTTTTATAAATTATAAAATAAAATTATATATCTAACAAGATCCATTATGGTTAAGTTTAAATTATATATATTAAGTTATTAAAAATATAATTAAGATAATAATATTAAATTATAGAAAAATTCTGAAATTTCTTTTAAAAAATATGATAAAAGTTGATTTGGTTGAGCATATATATGGCAAAAGTTTGGGACAAGAGAAGAGTATAACTAAATTAGTTTTATATTTAATCTGATTTTGTATGTTATCTATGCTTTGTAATGTTTTAAGTACTATTAGTTTACTTATTGCAAGTTTACTTTTAGTTATAAGAGATATTGTATTATCATCATTATCGGTTCTATTATTGTTTTATTTATTTTTATTATAAATTATATAATTGCATTAATAATTAATAAAGAGAAAAATAATATTAAATTAAAAAATTTAAATTCAATATAAAATACTTAAAAAGATTTTAAATTGTACATTTATGTATTTATAAAATAGATGAGTGATAAAAAAAATTAAATATTCTTATATTTGTTAATATTATATTAGTGAGAAACTTGATGGGTTTCTCATCAATGGAGATCAAAACTAATATGGAATTCTCAAATTAAATTATATAAAAAAATAATAATATTATATTGGTAAGTTTCTCAATTAAGTTTTCACACAATTGCAGATGCTCTTAGAAATAGAAAGTTCAACAAACAAAACATCTGTTTTCTTTTTTCCTTATTTTCTGTAATGAACTGCAACGGTTACATGTGTATATCAATCAAATTACACGTACAAGCAAACAACATTTACAAAAACAGCTTAAAAAGATCAATCAGAGTTTATGGATTATGATGTGAATGTGTCTTCATCCTCACGTGTACAGACTAGTGTTAACGTTATTACTTTTCAGGAGAGAAGAGAGTGGCTAAACCTTTATCAACAGTTATTTGAAGCTTCTCGTAAGACATCAGAGACTTTTTATCACAATTATATGTTCTTTTTCCTCTTACCAAAACCTCTCCATCTGAATCTATGATTCCTTCCCTGTCTGGTTCGTCGACCACTGCTCCCGGCTCCAACACAAATGCCTTCACCTTTTTGACAGTAGAGTCACAGCGTAATAAGCTTTTTTAGTCATCAAAAATTGCAGCAGATTCACAAGGAAGATTAAAACCATCAAACGATATCAACACCTATATGAAATGGTTCATGGTTTCGGATGACAAACCTTTAGGTACGCTATATATGGTGAATAAACATGTGTTCCATCACTCAACTGTCTCAAAAGTGATAGCAGGACAAGCTTAGGACAGTTTTTCAAGACAATCAAGTCCAGGTAGCCATCAGAAAACTGTTCATCAGACCATATATAAAAGAAGCTTTAACGATTTGCTTTTGCAAGTAAAACAACCTTATGAAGCACTAACAAAAGAATAACCAACATCGAGGTTTGAAATGTGTAACTGACCTTTGCATCAGGAGCAGCCAAAGTGTTCTCAGCACCCCAGGGAACATTATGAAGCCATACGGAAACAAAAGGGCCTTTGATTTCCCTCCATTCTAGATCTTCAAATTTAGTTTCAGGTCCTTGGTACCCGAGCTCTTTATCGCTAACAGGTGAATCTTTGTATAGACGGCAACTAGCTGGCTGCCCATAGCTTTCAAACCCACGAGCTGGTAGAAATAAAATCCGTCCATTATATTGTCTTAAACATATTATCCTTTGAATAGCCTGCAAACAACAGAGAAAATAAAAACATCCGTTAAGCTCAGAGCATCCTATTAGTATAACTCAGTCACTCCAGCAATCTAACAACTGCAATGCAACAATTGTCAAATTTGTCACCTAAACGTACATAAAAGTCAATGCGTGCACTTCCCATCCATCTGAACTTCTCTGACTCTATGTCTATATCAGCCACTAAACCTGAAATAACTTGACTGATCAATACATCTAACATTATGTTTAGCAAGGTCAGGCACTATTTTAATTTCTAAACAACTTTTTGAACTCTGAAGGAACATGGAACCAAAAAAAATAGAATTAGTTGCATACCCCAAGCAAGCATCAAGACACTAAAGAATTTGGTGTTCCCTTGTGCTATAGTTGCCACATCTACAGAACGTTTATGACCTGCCAATACAAAAGTAGATATATGATAAGGAGCTGATTACAGAGGAAAAAGGAATTGTTATAATGGTAGATTTTGGCATGGAGTAGGACCTCGGATTATAGAAACAGTAGCACTAGTCGCACAGCATTGAAGCCCAACAGCGTCCAACAATGACTTTACCATGCCATTACCAGTTCCTGGCGTCAAAAGATTATGCACATAAACAATGGAAGTAAAGGAACATAATAAGAATTACAACTTAAATGTATTTAGGGATCCAGCAGAATAATAGCCATATTGCAACTTGGGAGTCCAAGGAGATGACATAAAAATACTAAGTAAAAAGACGCAATAACCAAAGTTCTGAATAAAACACAAACCAGCAGGGATCATTCCGATTGGCAATTTAAAGGCAGTTCTCCAGTCTGGTCTTTCGAGCAGTCCATTTACAACCTACTAAATTAGGAACCAACAGTTAGAGTCAGCTTCCAGAAAGTAGTCAAACCTAAGAAAAAAACGAAAAGGACTGGTCTATTGTTTCCTTCTAATTTCTTCATAGAGATGATTCATAATCTCTTTGAAAATAAGTCATCCAACGAGAAGGAGTAAACGATACTTGAATGAAAAAAGGAAAAGCTTCCTACTTACCTCAACAAGGACACCGTCGCCACTAACACAAACGATACCATCGTATTTAGAAACATCCATGGACCTAACAATTTCCTTTGCATGCAACTGGTACTCGGTTTCTGAAGAATCGTCATAAGTAGTAATCCGATTATGAATTTTGCCGCAGAATAATTCATAATTCAAGAAGAACCCAGAAGAAACACAAACAAAAATGAAGAACCTTGAATCTCAAGTTGAATATTAGCATCTTCAAACAATGGCTTCACTTCCTTAGCAAAAATCTTTCTCGCAGATTTCTTCCCGCCAAAGGGATTCACAAATACAAGCAATCTCTTGGGCCGACCTAAAAGTTTCTAATTTTAGTATTTGAGTGATAATCAAGTTTCGATTTTGAAGAAACAACAAAAACTAACCAAGAGAATCAAGGTATCGACGGAGATGATAGCACCATCCGTTTAAATCGATTAGAGGCTCAAAGATAAAATCTTTCCTTAAGAAATCTCCACCAAATTGTCCGCAGCAGATTCCTTCTGCTTTCTCAACCACCATCTTTACTCTAATCCTCTTACCTTCGACGACGAACCCAAGAACATCATTCTTCATCGAAAATTGCTTCCCGACTCCGGACTCTCTCGATCGTAACTCCCCGTCGGCAGTTAAAGTCAACATAGACAACTCATAGTCAATATACACCAAGCCCATAGTTATGTTTTGCGGAGAAATCACTTGATCATTCTCCATTACGACTAGACAACCTACGATACAGATGCAGAGAGAGAGAGAGAGAGAGAGAGAGAGAGAGAGAGAGAGAGAGAGAGAGAGAGTTTCGTCTTTGTCTTCGATGGTGAGCTAAAAGAATAAACAATCGACTTGAAAGCTTACTTTTCCTACGGCTTTGTCCGATCACAGGGAAAGTGACATCCACGCGCACGAACTGGCGAGTGGATGAGATGACGTGGCGTAACGCTCTTTAATTCTTTTGCGAAAATAGAGGATGATTGAAGACAACAAATACTATCGTGAAGTAGGAACAGATCGGTCAACTAACAAAAGTCAACATTTTAAATATTCGAGAATGTGACTCTTCCCTTTCTCAGCTTAGAATAATCATCTACAGAAACCGTCAGAGCAGCAAATGGAGGAGATTTACTTGTCCTCAGAGACTTCTTCGTCTTCATCTTCTTCCAATATGTACACCAGAGCACGTCTTTTTTCAGCAAAAACACAAGCTACTCCTCTTGAAGCTGTGAGAATTTTAGAAGAATAAGCAAAATATTTCTTGACTTGAAAAAAGAGTTATTAGTTTTGAAGGGAAAAAATAACTAGAAGATTTAGCACTTACCGCTGACTGCTAGAGGAGCTATGACAGGATGTGGAACTTTGCGAACCTTTTCATTCTCCATTTCCAGGTTAACAATCGAGCCCTGAAGAAAAACTTATTTGTTAGGATTTATAGTAGATATAATTGTCTTAAGATATATAAGTTCCTTTATAACTTTCACATGGAGCGAGAGTGCAGGGAATGGTTCATTTTCACAAAACATCAATGAAAAAGGTTAATAATAACATTACCTTTAAATCGTCTAGCTCCCACTGGTTAAGACAACTTGAGCTTGAAATGGAAACGAATGGAAGGTCACCAGTTTGTATAACCATCATGCATGCTTCTTCTGAGCCTTCAGAATTTACACTTGTTTTATTCAATAATAAAACCAGTTCTTTATCCTGATTCAAAATTACGCAGAGGGTTACAAGGCAACACAGAAAGAGATCGATACATTAAGGTGGCTAGAAAGGAAAAAGAGATACAAAAAATAAAAAACTTAAAGCAGTGCTGCAGAAGAGAATGAGTTTTCACCTTGTAGAGAGATAAATCAACACAACTGTAGCCATTAGGTATACATAACAAAACAGCTTCCAGAGAAGTATACCCATTTTCCTCATTGTTGGAGTTTTCCTTATAACCCTTACCTATACCAATACAGTTTGGAATCTCCAGGGAAGTTTTGTTGGGTACTTGAAAAGATATGTAATCGGTGTACCCACTTTGACAAGGTGTATCATCAGAACTTTCATTCTACACGATCAAACGAAAACTTAAGTATATCAGAAAATCAAGACTTTGGAGATAGTAAGCAGCAATGTCTTCCTAAGCATGTCTAAAGAAATCATAATAATGTGCATTATGATTGTTGTTGCAAGTACCTTATAGAAGCACAGAGACATGGGAATTGATGTCCGTGTTTGTGTTGTTGACAACTGAAGAGGACAAAGCGGCAACAACTTCATACATGATATCTTTCTTGATATGGTTGTAAAGGGCATTTGAAGAGCCATCTTGAAGCTTATATGGTAAAAAGCAATTAAATCAGTTTCTGTCTACTCAGAGAGAGCAATCAGACGCAACACACTTTGTTATGCGGGTAAATTTCCCAAAACATTAGGTAAATGCCTTATATATTACTTTACTAATGCTGTCTTCCATGATTTAGCATGTGTAAGAAATTTTATATTTTAGAACTGAAAATGTAAGGAAATATACCTAGACTCCATGTGTTGGAATTCCTTAGCCAATGTCCTCTGTAGAAAATCACAGTCTGAAAACCCTCCAAATTGAAGTAACTCTTTGACTCTTCCACTGGTTTTGCTGGGACATTAGAACATTAAGAGTTTATATATGAACTGAAGCAAACTAATATAATGAACAGCCTTGTAGGTTACAATGGAAACGCTTCATCCAGTTCAACGAAATACTTATTTGTGGTACATTTCTATGACATGCTAATTTGTGGTCATGTATCAATCATGTATACAGAAACTTCCCATATACACATGGCAGCCTGCAAAAGTACACACATTACCCATATCTAAACTTCGTTTTAGGGTGATTAGGAAAACCCCCTTGGATAAATTTTTGTCACATCACATTGGAATACCCCTACAGAATCTAGTTATAGATGCTTAAAATTTTTTGTAAAATGACTGAGATACTGATCGAGTACGTAACTATGCCGAAAAGGTAGGTACAACAGCAGATATAGAAAGAGGTGACCTACAGATCAATTTCAATATCATCACCAGCTTCAGATAGCTCCAAGAGATCTTTCACGGGATCTTGGTCATATAAGAACTTCAAGAATACCACAAGGAGTTCACTGCCACCGAAGCGAATCAAGTAAATACAAAGATTTGGCTCTAACGCTTTTTAACAACTTGGAAACACATGTGCATACCTGTTGTATGACAAAAGCTGATCATTTGGTTCTTGCATAAGATACTTTATGCTTCTGACGAGCCAGTTGAAGAAGTTGGAGAACTGAAACCAAAATATAAAATTTTTTTAGTTGAAATAACCATTGCGTGGGGAAGACAGAAACTATACTACATAACTATGATTTTCAGTGTTTATGAAGTTGCACGCCTCTGTACCTGTTGGACAACAGAAGATAGTACCATCATAAACCGTTGCACTTGTACAAGTAGAAGTCCAGCAGTTTCAGTGGCTTCATTAAGGAGTATCTCATCCAAACCAATGCCTTGGTACCGTGCACGCCACCTCGAGAGACCTCTTAATTCACCCATCCTGAATCCGATAATTTCTGCTGCAGGCTGGGAAAGAAGCTTAGTCGTGATAAAATTCTATCTAAAAAGTAATAGAAGGATAAAAAAACGCTACTTAGTGTAACAATTCAAAGACCATTTCCAGGCATGTTAAGAATACTAAACCTGAAGATGGTCGAGGACAACCTGCTGAAGCTCTTTTCCTGTACCACATACTGACTTTAAAACACGCTTCACACCCTACTAAACAAGATACTTACTCAGGGGGGATACAATAAATTTAGTACCCTGAAGACGGTCAAACAAGTAAAGCTTACCACTTCACCAAGAGAATTAACTAAAAACTGAGTAAGAGCTGGACTTATTCGCGCACCACCCAAAAGACTAAGAAATTCTTCTTGAGGAGATGATTCCAGTCCTAGGAGAAGAGCAACAGAGTCCTGTAAATCTATAAGCATAAGATATAAACCAAAACCAACAAACTGGCAAAGGCAAATACCATTATCTATGATCAAAGTGGAAAGAAAATGGAACTTGTCATGAAAAGTTTTCATTGCATCCATCCATTGTTTGCTCATAACTGACAGGGATCCTCGTATCACCTCAGTCAAATCTTCAATGTTAGAAGCTTGTTGAGCGACCTGGTGAAGCTCATATTTCCTGAAATAAAATTAGAACGGATAATGAATATGACAGATGCAAGGCAGAGAGAATGCGCCATTGACTGATTGTTGCTGGTATTGAAATTTATATAGAAAACAATGAGCAGGCACGAAAGAAAGAAGCAGTGGCGAAATATAGATAATGTGTACTCAGTATCTTGGGACACGTTACCTCTTCCAAAATATAGACGTGTCCATTGCAAGGCAATGTAAACCATGCTGATCTTGAACACTTAATTTTTCCTCTCCTGGCTTGATATCACAATCCCTAAGCTCTCCTGTGCACATTACTACCAGACGGCAGAGGTCTTTCGACAGAGCAATCTAAGAAATGTATTATACAATAATGAGTTTGAATCTAAAAACTCTGTATCATACACACTGCTCTCCTTTTTCTTGCTAACAGACATTTACAGTCAGAGACATAATAATTAGAGAGATTTCATATCTATCATTGGAAAGCATGACTCTTAAAAGGAACATGTACCTTATAAATGGAAGCATTAGATAGTTTGCAAGAGGCATGCTCATCCACATGAGGTACAGGAACAGACAGCTCGTGTATGTTCTGATCATGATTTTGTAAGAACAGTAGAGCAACCCATGGAACAAGAGAAAACAAGACTCTAATTATCAATAAGAAAACGAGACAATATTTCTCATAGCTAGAAATCAAATAAATAGATTGTTGAACTTTACCCCCTAAACATTGTTCACAATATGTAAAACTAGAACAACGAAAGGTTAAAGAAAACAATTTCCATATGCAATAGTGTTGCAAATTCATTAAGCATCCGCATCTTGCAACTCTATTATACAAGAAGAATTGAAAACTGATGAAGCACCATCAACCATGATACATAAATGGATAAGTAGGGCTTACTAATTAGTTACAGCCAAAAGGAGCGACTTACAATCTTGCCTATCTGAAATATACCAAATATACTAAAGCAGATGCTCCCATCCCGATCTCCACTGCAGAGAATGTTAAACTTTCTGAATGAGGTGTTAGATAGTTCTGCCAAAGAATCTTCACCATCATCCATGAAACTGGAGTCACCAGCTACCAGTCCAGGCATCTTCGGAGCTCTTGGAGCAGGAGGGAAAAACCGGGATGTCCGGTCCTCATAAACTGAGAAATTCTCAATTGCATCCTGAAAACCAAACTCTAAGAAAATGTAAGCACAAGCTCAGAAAACTTTTTAGTGGAAATTGAGAAATGGGTATGAAAATCAAAAAGCCAAACAAGAGTTCTTGTCCAACTAATCAGAAGAGAAAACATACGGATTTCGATTGTCCATCCTCCTCCCAGTTAAGACACACGACAGCTACAGCATGGGGTTTCAAGCTCCTCAATAGCTTCCCGTTCTGCATGAAAAGAGTGTCAACCACTTTTTGATAAACATGATCTTTTCCTTTTCAATCCTTCTACAGAAAATATTACTACAGTTTTATACAGAGCAGGGGTCAAAAGAATGTGAAAGGTCATCAGCAACTTTATCAAGGAAAAGATGGGCTAAATTAACTTGCCTCAACATCATGAAGCTCGATAGTTCCATCCTCAAGCCCAACAGCTACGGCTTTACCATCAGGACGCCAACATAGAGAAGTAACGGGCCTTCCTATAGGCCGAAAGAAAAGGAATACACTTACTACCAGATATATCCAAATCACTAAGTAATCCTTCTACTACTCATAAGCTCCTTCACATTGCATTTCACTTTCCATTTCAGCAGATAGTTAAGAGCCAGACACGAATTTTCATCAAGCTAAAGTTATGGAGTACACAAGAAAAAAAGACCATCTTCAATTCGAATTGTCTACCTGTAGTCTAACGAAGTGAGTAAAGAAAAGTTTACCGGGAGAAATAGTCCATAATCTCTGCCAATTGAACCGATGCAATAAAATCTTCGAGTCGTCTGTAACCATTGCCAGTAAATCCTTCTCCGGATTCCACTCAGATATCTTAATCTAAAGGAAATGAACAAGGAAAAGCATCAAAAAACATGAATTTATCTAAATCCCCGAGAAAAATAACATATTCAAATCAAAAAAAGAAAGAGAAAACGAAATTTAAGCAGAAGTAAAACAAAACCTGAAAGGGTATGGGCTTGTCGAACTGGAGCTGGAAAGGAATGATAGTTTCACCCTGGTCACTCTCCATATCCCAAAATCCAAGGTTTTAGAATGGCGAGTAAGGGAAAAGTAGAAAAATCAGGGGTTACTGAATTTCTTGTGAAGCTGTAGAAACTAAAGCAACCAGGAGAAACAGTGGCGAAAAAGAAGAAGAAGAAGAAAAAGCAGAAGAGAGTGATCAACGGAAAATGAAAGGAGAAGACGGTGGTCGCCGGGAGCAGAAAGACGCACTTCCTGGCGGGCTTTTCTTCCAATTTCTAATAACATACCTAATCCGGTTTTCTTGGTTTAATTTCGGTTCAGTTTTTGAGATTGTGAAAACCGGTTCGATTTTAGAGATTGCTATTGGAGTTTAGAACAAATTGTTCTGAACAATATTAAAAACCTCTCCGGTACTCTTCTTCCGACGACGACAAAGATGATGGGCGAAGAAGAAGCACTAGCCGAAGAAAATGGCGGACTAAAGGTTGATTCAGGAGAGAAAGCTTCATCATGGCCCCTCATGAGATTCGATGCCACTCCTTACAGAACACATCATTTCTCCAAACAATTCAGGACCGCTGGAAACCCTAACAATTTCCTCAAGGGTCTTAAATGGTACTCTTTTCTTCTTGTTTCACCCCTCTCTCAACTGTGGTTTGAAGTTTGAAGTACTGATTTTGTTACTGTTTCTTATAGGTCACCAGATGGTTCCTGTTTCCTTGCAAGCTCCGAGGACAATACACTTAGTCTGTTTTATTTGTAAGGAGAAGAAGTCCAAGTGAAAACACTTATGTATTTAAGCATCAGTAATTATGTACCTTTACGTTTTACAAAATTATCTCATCAGGCCTCAAGATGGAGGGGAATCTATTGGCTATGGAGAGCCAATCCCTGAAGATGGTAAACTTCGCAATCTAACTTTTGCATGTTGTGTGAAATGCTACAGATGTGAAATAATTCATGGCAAGTTTTTGTTTTACTTCCAATTTTTTGGAAATGCAGATTCGTATGGTAGGAGTCTCCTTGTGAAAGAGGGTGAATCTGTTTATGATTTCTGTTGGTATCCATACATGTCAGTTTCAGGTAATAAGTAAGCTTATCATAAGGGTTTTGTCTATTTTGTTTTATGATTCATCAATTGAACAACTTATTTTACCTGTTGACTGATTGATTTAGACCCATTAACATGCGTCTTTGCTACCTCTACGAGAGACCATCCAATCCATCTTTGGGATAGTTCTTCTGGTGAGGTGCCTATTTTTTCCTGGAATCTGCTACTTGATTTTTATAGACTATTTTTTTGCGGTCATATGTGTCTCTTTAAACCTTGGAGAAAGAGTGTTCATGTCTTTTATCAGGATTGCTTTTTCTCTGTTTTCTCTATGAAACTGAAAAGTTCTGTTGATGTCAATTAGCGATGCAATTCTGCCAGAATCTATTGTGTATCCGGTTGTTTATATCTAATATAACTGTGGCAGCTTCGATGCACATACCGTGCCTATGATGCAATGGATGAAATAACTGCTGCATATTCAATTGGATTTAATCGTGATGGAAGCAAGTAAGCAAAATCTTCATCTAAGTTATATTCATCGTCCCACATGTTAGAGAATTTGATTTCTAACACTTATCTTCATCTGGCTGTGTTATTACTTTAGGATCTTTGCTGGTTATAACAGCTCTATCAGAGTGTTTGATCTTCATCGGCCCGGTAGAGATTTTGGGCAGTATTCGACTCTACAAAAAAATAAAGAAGGCCAAGCAGGTTTGTTCTCAATTTACCACTCAGATGATGCATGTTAATACAGATTATATGATATAGAAATTTCTTTTGTGGGTTAATAATTTCCAGGTATATTATCTACTCTTGCTTTCTCCCCAACCAATTCTGGAATGTTGGCTGTTGGCTCTTACGGACACACCACTGGGATATATAGAGAAGACAACATGGAGCTATTGTATGTTTTACATGGTCAAGAAGGCGGCATAACACATGTAAGCAACAGTTCATTGATTGTTTCTTTATATTTGTCCACTGGGATATGATAAATCATTAATAAAACGTTTTCTGGCTTTCAGGTCCAGTTTTCAAAGGATGGGAACTATTTATATACAGGTGGTCGCAAGGTAACATAGTGTTATCATCCTTCTTTTCCTCTGAATGTGGTTTAAGCATAGTATCTCCCAACTCAATCTTATGTTAAGAGTAACCCCTTGTTGGGGAAGAAACTATTGTCTATTTCTTAATATCCAATAGGACCATGCTTGTAATAACCTTACAAAAAAAAAATGTGTCTTTTTGTTTGCTCTGTTCAGGATCCCTACATTCTTTGCTGGGATATGCGGAAATCTGTTGAGATAGTTTATAAGTGAGTATCTATTTTCTCTTTAGTGATCTGGGTTTTCTTTAGTTTCCAAGCTCGTACTTGTTCAAGAATATAATCTAGAAATAAAAACAAAGGCTTAAATATTGAATGCTTAATGAGCCATGAGCAGCAAAAACTCAAGGGTACATCAATATTCAAGTGCTTAATTACATGATAGATGTTGGTGCTTCTAATTGACGGAGATCATATATATTTGTGTATCAGATTGTATAGAGCAACAGAGAACACAAACCAGCGCGTATTCTTTGATATTGAGCCATGTGGTCGACATCTAGGCACCGGTGGTCAGGTACTATTGCTTTATATTGAGCCATGTGGTATATCTAGACATTTATATGCTTTTTCCTTAAACTCGAAGGAGTCTTCAAAGCAATCATTTTTCCTTTGCTAACATAGTTTAAATTGTGTTTTCCTTTTCCGACTTTGTTTCCAGGATGGGCTCGTTCACATGTATGATCTACAAACCGGAAACTGGGTCTCTGGATATCAAGCTGCTTCAGGTATATTACATTTGGTTCTTGAGTAGACTGTCCAGTTCTTAATGAGATGGCATATTACCCCACGCTATTGATGCAGATACTGTCAATGCTTTCACTTTCCATCCATACCTTCCAATGGCTGCTACATCCTCTGGCCACAGACGATTCGCAATTCCAGATGATGATGATGAAGATGAAGACAAGAACGACCATCCATTAAAAGGTAGATAACACTAACCCAACTAGTTCCTCTCGTAATAATGATAAAGACACAAAATCAATCTTTTCTTTTCTCTTTATGGTCACACAGCTGATGAAAATTGCATATCTCTCTGGAGTTTCTACGTTACATCCGAGGAGAACAACTCTTTTGATGAAAACGACAGTGGCGTTGCAAGCAAGTCTCATCATCCAGAGGTCACAGGAGAAGAAGTAACAGCCTAACATATCTCTTATATAAATTACTAAGAAATCTTATTGGCCCTCAACAATTATGTTCAACAATTATATGATTTATAAGATTTTCGACCAAGGATTGATATGATTCATAACGAGATATTTTTAAATAATTGTAGTTTGTATTCTGGCATGTATAGAAAATCATCTATATAATATGGGTTTTTAAATCATATATTNTGGCGTAAATAGTGATCACATATTAATTATAACATGGATATCATTAGTTAATTTTAAATTTTTGTATTCTGAAAAATTATATATCATATAACTAATTCGTTAGAATACAAACAAAACATTATTAATCTATTAAGAATTAATCTAATAAGAATGCATACATGTGTGTTTTGGTATTAAATGTCAGATCTTCATTATACCGTTTTCAAATTTTTGACAGAAAAATAGAGATAATGAAGGAACAGAGCAAATAAAAACTACAGAATATATGAAATACTAGAAAGCTTTGGAAACAAAATGCATGAACAGAACCAATTGCCACGAGCAACTTAGTTTAAGAGATAGTCCTTAATGATCGGACCTTGAGACGCCTACAGCTTTGTCAAAAAGAGACCCACGGAAAACAATACCGAACCATTGATGCAGTCGAGCCGAGAGCGCCATCTTATATCCACAGACTAAACAAGAAAAACATCAGGAAAGCCGAGCCTAAATTAGCCAGATCAGAGACTCGTACTGCATCACCTATATTAGGTGATCCCTAATCTAATTCTGAGAAGCAAGCGAAAGAGCAACACAAACACCAAGTTGTCCTCGTGTTAAGCTTAACCAAGTTACAGACAAAAGCAAATCGTGAAAATAATAAAGAGGCCACAACCTAGAACTCCAAAGGCATAAACATTAACGGCAAATGACTAAGTGGTGGCTGAGATAGCAAGAGAACCACCACGATGTTGTCACACACCGGACAACTTCAGAGGGAGAGAAGAGAGGAGGAAGAAGAGGGAACATCTGTGGTCTTTTTTTTGGCGGCGGTGAGGAGCAGAGGCTGTCGGAAAGGGAGATTGAAACTCAAATCTGAAACTTGTAAGTAGAGAGAGAAAGACGGAAGAGAGAAGAATACATACATATTAAAATATTATAAATTTTTATACTATAATATTAAAATATATATGGTTTATATCTAAACTACTTTATATGTTAAAGATAATACATAAAATAATCCAGAATACAAATATAATATTAATCTATTAAGATTATTAATTTATTAAGATTATTAATTAATAGTTTAAAATACAGTTTATATATTAACATACCATATAAAATAGATTTAGAATACTAACATGTTATTAGTCAAAACTTCAAAGCTTTATTAATCATTTGGAAACATATCATCCATTACAACCAAACGAAGAAACCTAGGACATGAATCATAAAGACACCAATGAACATTTTTCGTAACAATTGTCCTAGTCAGGAGATCAGCACATAAATTTGCAGCATGCGGTACAAGCTTGAATTGGACCTCTATAAACATACAGGACCATTGTTTAATCGCCTCTGCATATTGTTGTAGACGTAAATTTGTTCGAGACTTTGTAATTATCCGGTATAAAATAAGGTTGTCCCCTTCAAAAACTATCTTTTGGAATCCTTTAGATCATGCCGCCTGCATAGCCCAAATCAAGACTGTAGTTTCAGCTTCTTTAACTGTGAACCTACCTTGGAACTTCCCCATACCACAATGAATAACATTCCCCATATGATCCCGGAAAATATATCCCAAACCTGAATCTTGTCGTCCCGGTTAAAGAGAAGTGTCTGTATTGCACTTCAGCCACCCGATACATGGCCTTTGCCATTGCTTTGACTGTCTTCCGATTGTATCAATGTGTACTAATGTCTCCCCTTGGTTATTAGAGCTTGTTCCTCTAGCTAGCCATTCTTGCACATATGATGTTGCTTTATTTATGTTATCTTGGAAAGACCATTGACATTGGTTATAAAACAAATCATTTCTACTCTTCCATAAACGCCATAGAATCCAAAATGGAAGATAACGGTGAAGGGGTTGTAGTGACATTGTTGTAGCCAAGTCAAAAATGTGACTTATCTTATTAAGTAACGAGACAGTAGGATCAGAAAGGATCGTTGTTGGGATTCCAGATGCTCTCCATACAGCCATTGATTCCGGACAAGTAAAGAATGCGTGATCAGCCGTTTCAAATCTTTGACAACATCGGAGACAAGTGGAGGGTACATTTATATTCCTTCTTTGCAAATTCTCAGCCACACCTATCGCACCGGAACAAACCCGCCACAGAAAGTGACATAACTTTGGTTGTATAGGCAATTTCCATAGCCGCCTATTAAAATCTTGTTCATGGACTAATGGGGCTTGTTGGGAATGACTATCAGCCGCTAAATTAGTGGCTAAATGGTATCCAGAACGTACTGTATATATCCCATCTGATGTAAAATTTCAAATAACTGAATCACTAGAAGTTGTTGTCGGAAGAAATAACTTACGAATGACTTCATGATCCTCTGGGTCTATGTAGGTATGTAGAGCATCATCATCCCACTGTTGTGTTTCCTTATTTATCAAGACATCAACAGTAAGTGTGTGTTGATATACCGGTAAAAGTTTAGCCGGCCGTGGAATGTCAAACGGCAGCCATGGGTCCTTTCCAATTGAAATTGTAGTGCCGTCTCCAATTTGGAAGTGAATACCTTTTATGAGTAGGTCTTTATCAAACCGTAATGAGGACCATCCATACGAAGGTCTTGCTCCACATTTAGCATCCAGTAGTTTTCCCCGTGGAAAGTAACGACCTTGTAAAGTGCGGTAGAGTAGACAATGTGGTCGTTGAACCAATTTCCAGACATGACTAGCTAGTAACGCTTGATTAAAGAGACTGAGATCCCAGAACCCTAGACCTCTACAACTCTTACTTGTTGCAACTTTTTTCCAAGCAACCCATGAGATTTTGTTGGGGTTTGCCGTTGATCCCCACCAGTACTTAGCTAATAATCCGTTGATCTCTTTAGTAAGGGCCGCCTGTAATCGAAAACAATTCATAGTATATACTGGTAATGCATATGCGACTGATTTCAAAAGGGTTTCCTTACCAGCATGTGACAAATATTTGTTCTCCCAACCATTAAGACGTGATTTAACTTTATATATTATGTACTGCAGCTGACCTCTTTTTCGCCGTGTAAATTTTTCTGGAAGTCCAAGGTATTTGTCACACCCGCCAATTTTTGTAATGTCGAAGAAGTGTTGGACACGACTCCGTGTTGATGAATAAACCCGTTGGCCAAAGGTAATGGATGATTTTGTCATATTGATACTCTGTCCAGAAGCCGCTTCGTAGGCGCTAAATATTTGCTTTAGTTGTACAGCACTTTCCATATCAGATTTAAGGAAAAAAAGTGAGTCGTCTGCAAATAATAGGTGATTAATAGTCGGCCCAGTATGGCTTAATTTTACACCTTGTATGCAGCCATCTCTTTGTGCTTTCAACATTAGGGAGCTTAAAACATCAGAGCATAGAATAAACAAGTAAGGGGATAGCGGATCTCCCTGTCGAATACCACGTGTTGGTCTAAAATGACGATAAGGTGAACCATTCACCAATACTGAGTACAAGACCGACGAAATACATTCATAGATCCAGCTGACCCATCGGGGCTGGAATCATTTTCTAATCATGACCTCTTGTAGAAACTTCCATTCAAGACGATCGTATGCTTTACTGACATCTGTCTTGACCGCCATGTGAGTTTTGGAGACTTTAGGATCCACCCGTAATGAATGTAGCACTTCATGGGCTATCATTACATTATCCAATATATGTCATCCCGGAATAAACGCAGCCTGGTTTTCTGAGACCAGAACAGAAATGATACTTTTCAAACGATTCACGAGGATTTTAGAGATTACCTTATAGGTGACATTACGAAGGCTTATTGGCCGGTAATCAGAAAAGCGTTCCGGTGTGGATACTTTAGGGATTAAACATATATTTGTGTGATTCCATTCACCTGGCATCCGACCGGTACGAAAGAATTTTTGCACTTCCGAAACTAAGGTTGGTCCAATTGTTGACCAGTTATGTTGATAAAAGGATGCCGTAAAGCCATCTGGTCCTGGTGCTTTTGTTGGCCCTATAGCAAACAATGCTGCATGTATCTCCGGTGTCAGAACCTCGCCAAGCAGTGTATTATTCATCTCCGGAGTGACCATTGTCTCAATGGAATTGTAAAGTGGTTCTCGTCTTGTCGTGCTGGTAGAGCTATAAAGATCATGAAAATAGAGTTCGGCCTCACGTGCTATCGGGGAATTACCATAAGCATAATCACCGCTAACAGTTTTTATTCGAACTAATTTATTTCTTGAGGTTCGGGTCTTTGTTACAGCATGGAAGAATTTCGTATTATTATCACCCTCCACTAGCCATTGATTCCTACTTTTATACTTCCAATAAAGCTCTTCGTTGTGATAAGCTTCTTGTAATTTAGCTTTAATAGCACGCAAATGCACCAAACTTGTTGTCGGATCTTGTTGTGCATGATCTAGTTCTTCCGTGAGATTACGTATTTGCCTCGAAGAATTTGTACCATTATCACCTTTCCAATTTGATATCGAAGTTCTACACAACCGCTGCCTTTGAGAGAAAGAGACGTCATCATTGGCAGCCCAACTATCTCGTATAATTTGCCGGAAATTAGGGTTATTATGATACCAAGCATCATATCGGAGAATTTTTTGTCCCCTATCAAGTGACCGTGCTATTAAGATAATACCGGGTCTGTGATCAGATCCTGTCAAGGCTAAATATTCGATAGTTGAAGCCAAAAATTGCACTCTCCACTCATCATTGGCCAACGCTCTATCCAAACGGCATTTAACAAGATGTTGGTGTCGTCTCCCAACCCAAGTCAAGTGGTTTCCAATGTGAGGTAAGTCCTCAAGGCGACAATGGTGCACCATATTTTGGAAGTCTAGTAATGTAGAAGCTAGTTGTGTTGGTCCGCCAACCTTCTCATCGACAGAGAGGATCTCATTGAAATCCCCGAAAAGGAGCCAAGGTCCATGTCGATTGTTGCTTAAATGTTGTAAATGTTCCCATAGGTAGTGACGATAAGTACGAATCGGATGTCCATAGACACATGACAAATAAAAGAAAGTTCCTTTATTATTATTTATAATACAATCCATGAGCCGAGCTCCAATGCAATTAAAGGAAACTTGAACAGACTTTTGCCATAACAAAGCAAGGCCCTCACTTGTGCCTAGCGGACTAACACATCTTACATTATCAAAAGAAATTAGAACCACGATATCACGAACCACATCATCGGAGTTCTTCGTCTTCACGAGAAAGAGTATGTCTGGGTCGTACTTAGCTTTCAGACCCTTTAGACGTCGAACTACCAGAGACCCTTTCAAGCCCCGGCAGTTCCAAAATGCAATCTTCGTTTCCACCCCGGTGGCTTATGGCCCACCGTACCCTCACTGGTGTTGTTGACGTTGCCATTTTCACGGAATGGCACTTCCGTTGGAGATTCCTCACTGGCCGGAGAAAGAGCTGTGCGCTTCATATTCATGGTATCCTTTCGTCCAGTGACTAATTTTGACAGCGCCTGTAGGTGTAATCATGATGATAATTGTGGTTAAATGTCCACCAATTGGCACATAACTTAGGTTTCGAAGACGCAGCGTCTGGTTCATCGGCTTTCCTTTTGCGTGATGATGATGCAGGTGGTGAATTGGCTTGCGATTCCGGCATTGGTCCAAACGGGACAGTCCCCTCATTTGGATTATCTTCAGTCATGGCGTCGCCTTCCGGTGGACCTGTGTCTTTGTCATTATCAGCGTCATCGTCATCAACATCATCATCCCCATCCTCATCATTTGAAGTGACTGGAACCGGGTTAGCAAGAGGACATTCAGCCACATCATGCATCAAAGAGCCACAACCCGTACAGAAAAGACAGAGATGCTCAAAACGAAACTTGAATGTAATGATTTCACCAGCGAAATCAAAGTTTCGTTGAAGTCGGAGTGGTATGTTGATATCCCACAAGAGACGCACACGTACAAACTCCACCGTGTTGGATCTGTTATCTTCATAATCTGTGGAGACAAATTCACCCATGCTACGTCCTATTACTGTGATCATATCCTTGGTGAGGAACTTCAGAGGGATTCCAGTTATTTGAATCCAAAAAGGGATGTAGCGTAAGTCTTCAAAAGGTTCATCAGGAAACCATTTCTTCATGACCAACATCCAGTTATTGAAGGTCCAAGGGCCACGGCGAAGAACCGCTTGCATCGCTTCAGCCGTAGGGAAAACGAATTTGACGCACCGGTTCTCAACAACACGACTAGTGATGGCATCTCCATAGGCTCAGAGACGAGGTAGTGTGCTACTCATTGCACGGAGATTCTATTTGCATCGATACACCGGCCTTACCACAAGACAATGCTCTGTCTGCGCCAATGCCGGTGAACATGCCACCGCTGGAACAGAGATCGTTTCATCTGGAAGATCAAGACTGATCCGTTGAAGTTGCTTACGAACCGTATCACTCATTGTTGGAATTTTTAATCGGAATCGAAGATAAGTGGTGATGGTGAGAAACTGAGAATTTGGACAGAATTTAAAAAGGAAGAAGAAGAGCAGTTGTAATCTAGCCGTTGATAAAGCATGGGTAACCACCAAAAACCGGCGACGTAAACTCCTTAGAAGGAGACGGTTAATTGTTCCAACAAAAAAATGCGAGATCATAGGGGAGGAGAGAGAACACATGTTATTAGTCAATTAAGATCATCATTTTATATTCTTGAAACAATAATTAATATATAGTTTGTATATTAAAAATAAGGGTTACTTTCAAAAATAACCCATTGACTTAAGTCAATGGCAAAACTAATCCACCAATTTCTCTCTCCTAAATTCATTTTAAAATACCCTTATTTCTTTATATATTTTCGGAAATGCCATTAACTTTTAGATTTTTTTTATTTTTATTTTTATTTTAACCCAACTTAAAATTACCAAAATAGATATTTAACCTCAACTATTTTAAAAAATACCATCTTCTTCAATGCAACCAACCACCATTACCAACTAAAGCAAACCTCTTAATGCTTATGAATCTACCTATTTCGAGTTTTAATTGCTTGTAAACAATCTTCAACCATATTATCTCTCATTTTCTCTTCATTTCTATCCATAAATCTCTCAAATTTTCATTATTTCATTTCTTCAACATTGTATTTCGACATTATCTCTCTCCAACAATCCTTAAACGTTCATATCGACATTATAGGCATCTAAGTAAGGTATATATAACTTCAACTAAAATGTGTGAAATTTTTGGATTTTTTTGAAAATGTTGCAGAGAGGAGACTTCACGTGAAGTCTCCTAGTCAACCATGAGGTTAGTTTTGCATTTGACTATTTCTGAATTCGTACAGGAGACTTCTCCATGAAGTCTCCACTTTCTTGTTTGATGAAAATAAAAAATTCTGCAGAGACTTCACGTGAAGTCTCCTAAAAAATGAGTTAGTTTGGGAATTGACTAAAGTTTGACTTTTACGGAGGCTTCTCCTGAAGTCTCCTCAAATTGTGGAGACGTCTGAGTGAAGTCTCTATATCTAAAAGTGTTATTTTTGAAGTTGACCAACCATACGTTTATTTGACCTAAAAAATCTGACAACTTATGTGAAATAGGAGATTTCACGTGAAGTCTCCTCAAACACCAGAGACTTCATGTGAAGTCTCCATTTTTTAATAATAAAATGGACCCCACGTATGCTTTCCAC
>OVBA01002641.1:0-32910 GCA_900406435.1 Lepidium aucheri | reverse complement strand
CCCCACAAATCAGTATGTACACAATCCAAAACAATCTCTATATCATGCTTCCCCATGTCAAAATTGAGCTTTTTTACTTTCCAATAACAAAATGTTCACGAAGGCGAAGATCTTTGACATCCTTCTTCAATAACATACATTTATCAGTAAGTGTCTTCATTTATTCAAACTCATGTGGCCGAGTCTGCTATGCCAAAATTTTTGTAACATTTGTAGCTTCTATAATACTGCAGGCTTCAATTAATATTGTCTCTCCATCAAGAAGATATAACCTGCTCTTCAATTCTCTAATAAGGCTATAGAATCATTCTTGAAATATCTCACTTTCCCATTGCCACCTTTATGTTTGTAACAATTTGTCAAGAGTTCTAGTTGATATTAGATTTCTCTTGAGATCAAGAACATATTTAACATTGTTAAGTACTCGAATCGAACATCGTGGGTATTAATTCTTATAGATCTTTGCCCTTTTGAGACAATTGAATGGATGTCACCAAATAGAATTGCGATTGATTCATTTTTGTGAAAACTTGTTGAACCAATCCCTTTTTCATGTCATGTGTGATATATAACAATAACCATAATTTGTATCCTTTGGTACCTTAAAGATAGCCAATGAAGATCCTTGATAATGCTTTCGACTTAAGTTTTCCTTGATTTTGATAAACATTAGCCACAAAACTAAATCTCCTTAAATGTTTGTAACCTGGTTTTCTTTTGAGTTAAAACCTTTTGGTATGTTATGATCAATAGTTGTAGATGGAGATCATTTTATCAAATATGCTGCTAATGTTATTGCTTCTTCCCAAAAAATTTCATCAAGACCTAATTCATTCAACAAACATCTGACATCTTCCATCAATGTTTTGTTCATCTTTCTTCTACACCAATTTGTTGTGGTGCATAAAAAACATGTTCGGTGGCTTTCTATACCATTCTTCTCGCAGTAGTTATCAAATTTCTTATTACAAAATTCGTAACCGTTGTATTTCCTTAGAACTTTAACCTTTCTATCAACCTGCAGCTCAACAAGCTATTTCCATTCACAGAACTTATCAAAAATCTCATCCTTAGACTTAAGAAACATCACCCAAACCTTTCTTGTTTTATCATCAATGATGGACAAGAAATTTTGGTTTCCTGATTTTGATGGTGTTACTGTAGAAGAACCCCACAAATCAGTATGTACACAATCCAAAACAATCTCTATATCATGCTTCACCATGTCAAAACTGAGCTCTTTTACTTTCCAATAACTCAATGTTCACGAAGACTAAGATCTTTGACATCCTTCTTCAATAACATACATTTGTCAGTAAGTGTCTTCATTTATTCAAACTCATGGGCCGAGTCTGCTATGTCAAAATTTTTGTAACAATTGTAGCTTCTATAATACTGCAGGCTTCAATTAATATTGTTTCTCCATCAAGAAGATATAACCTGTTCTTCAATTCTCTAATAAGGCTATAGAATCATTCTTGAAATATCTCACTTTCCCATTGCCACCTTCATGTTTGTAACAATTTGTCAAGAGTTCTAGTTGATATTAGATTTCTCTTGAGATCAGGAACATATTTAACATTATTAAGTACTCGAATTGAACATTGTGGGTATTAATTCTTATAGATCTTTGCCCTTTTGAGACAATTGAATGGACGTCACCAAGTAGAATTGCGATTGATTCATTTTTGTGAAAACTTGTTGAACCAATCCCTTTTTCATGTCATGTGTGATATATAACCATAATCTAATACCCATATATCCTTAACAATTTGATCATTAACACTCAAAGCCTCTGAAAATACCAACTTTTAAGTGATTACCCCTGCTTCATCTTTTGCTTCATGTTCTAACTTTTTTTTTCTAACAAAGCAATCCTTCTTAAGATGCTCTTCTTTCTTAGAAAACCAACAAGTAAATATATTCTTTGACTTATACCTACTTTGACTTCCGCTATGATTGTTACCTGAATTTCTGTTTTGTGTTCTACCTCTCTCAGTTCTATACAAAACTGGTGATGCATTTCCTTTAGCTCCTCTTTCTTATGCCATTTCTTTCTCAAGTTTCTTGGCATATGGCACAACATCTAGTACTGAGAGAGACTTGTTTCCATATTTCAATGCATGTTTCAATTGCACATACTTAGGTGGAAGAGACCTTAGAGTTATGATGGCTTGTGTCTCTTCTGGTATTACGATATCAAGAGTTCCAAATCTGTAATAATCTTGAACATATCATCTAGATTTTCAGTAATGCTCCTTGATTCATTCATCATAAATCCAAAATACTTCAATTGTAGATTAATCCTATTTGAAAGTTCAATTTCCATATAAAGATTGTTCAATAGAGCCCATGTATTTGCAAGTGACTTAAATTCAAAAACTTGCTGTAAGACTTAATCACCGAGATTCTGTAGTATTATTTCTTTTGCTTCCTCTTATCTTGCGATCTTTTCGTGATCATGCACAACCTTGACTTGTGGAGGATCTGTAGAATCATCGCCATCATCTACTTTCTTCCCTTCTGAACTCACTGTGATTATCTTAGAATAGAGGATGTGGTTACTGCTGAAAAAGCTAAAGAACATTGTTACAGAAATCTAACAATGTTGCTAAGTTGAATGGTGAAGGTTTATACATAAGAGATAGATCAGAATATAGAAATATAGATAATCGCAGAGGCTCCTCCAAGAAAAGAAATAAGTCAAGATCAAAGTCTAGAGAATGAGGAAAGAAAACTTGTTAGATCTGTGGTAAGGAAGGAGATTTCAAGAAACAATGCTACAAGTGGCAAGAAAGAAATAAAGGGAAACTTCCAAAATCAGAACAAGGGAGAAGCATCACTAGCAGAAGACGATGCAAATGATCTAGTTGTTCTCATTATCTCAGGAGTAAATCTAATAGTTAACTACATAAGGCAAGAGGAATGGATTTTGGATTCAGGATGTTCATTTCATATGACATCTCGAAGAGACTTCTTCATTGATATAAAAGAACTTTCAGGTGGTAAAGTAAAAATGACAAATGACACTCAATGTGAAGTAAAGGGTATTGGATCTGTCAGGTTTACAAATCCAGATAGCACAACCTTTGTACTTCGTGAAGTCAGGTATATGCCAACAATAGCAAGGAACCTAATATCTCTGGGTACTTTGGAAGAGAAGGGATGTTAGTTCAAGGGTGGAGATGGAGTCATGAAGGTAATAAAGGGAAGCATGGTTATCATGAAAGCTTTGAAAAGACATTCCCTATATATTCTCCAAGGAAGAGGAAATGTAAATAAAGCAAATGTGGCAGAAAGCAGTAGTAAAAGCTAGAACTCAAAAGAGGTCAGTGATATAGTTCTGTGGCATAGCAGAATGGGTCACATTGGCTCTAAAGGTTTTGAAGTTTTGAACATGAAGGGATGTTTAGGTAAATCAAAGGTTGCAACAATGGATTTTTGTGAAGATTGTGTCATTGGAAAGACACACAAAGTAAGTTTCAATTCGGGTCAACATGTAGCCAAGAAGAAACTCGACTACATTCACACAGACATTTGAGGTTCACCAAATGTACCACCAATTTTAGGAAATGTCAATACTTTATCAATTTCACAAATGACTTTACACGAAAGGTGTTGATCTATTTTCTGAAGACAAAGGATGAAGCTTTCAGAAGTTTTACTGTTTGAAAAACAATGGTAGAGAATCAATCTGAAAGAAAAGTGAAGAAGGTGAGAACTGATTGAAGATGCAAGAGATTGATAATGCATTATTATTGGACGTCACGGTCACATGAAAGATTTAATGAAGTCACGTGATCCAAGTCTTGGAGAGGAAGCCTTGAAGAGGTTGTTAGAGATTTGTTAGATATTTGATTTAGAGAATATTTGGAAGATCTTATCAAGAGAATATTTGGAAAATATCTTCTTTGTGATAAGGAAATCTTTGGAGAGATTTTAGGGCAAGAGGGTTTGTCTCTTGTGCCTATAAATAGAGAGTTTAATTGTAAATTAGGGTTAGAGCTTTTGAGAGAGAATTTTAGAGAGAAAGATTAAAAAGCTTAAACTCGTCAGAGGTCTGTTCTGACTTGTCAAGGTCGTGTTTGGAGTTAAGAAATCTAGATTTAGGTTGGTTTCTGAGAGAGTAATTTCTAACAAAGTGAGAAGCTTTTGTAAGAAAAGTTCTACTTGAATAAATCTAGTTTTTTCGTGTGTTATAGTGTTCTGTGTGCAGATCAGTAATCTGTTTTGTCGAATTCTCTGCTTTAACACTGATAACGGTCTTGAATTCTGCAACAAAGATTTTGACACTTTCTATAAAGATTCAGGGATTGTAAGGCATAGAACCTGCACATATACGTCACAGCAAAACAGAGTAGCAGAGAGGTTAAATAGGTCTATTATGAAAAAGGTAAGGAGCATGCTAAGTGAGAGTGATCTTAGCAAAGCTTTCTGGGCAGAAGCTGCTTCAACTGTACTGTACTTGATAAACAGATCACCTTCATCTGCAATAAACATCAGCATTCCACAAGAGTTGTAGACATCAGCAATGCCTTCCCTTCAAGGACTTAGGCGTTTTGGGTGCATTGTATATGTGCATTCAACTAAAGGGAAACTTGATCCAAGAGAAAGGAAAGGCGTTTTCATAGGGAATCCAGAAGGTGTAAAAGGTTTTAGAGTGTGGATTTTAGATGATAGAAAGTGATTTATAAGCCGTAATGTTGTTTTCAGAGAAGACAAACTTTACAAGGATATATCATCAGAGGATCCAAACAGCTATCATTTAGCTAGGGATGGAAGCAGAAGAAACATACAAAGACCAAACAGGTTTCAAGACTACGAGTGCGAAGATGAAGTTGAGGAAGGTAATTTAGATGCTACTCTCTCTGGTTTTGTCAGTACTTTGACTGATTATACAGGTCAAAACGAGCCAGCAACATTTAGAGAAGCAATGAAAGATCAAGACAGTGACAAGTGGACAGAAGAAACAGACGAGGAAATGAAGTCTCTATGGAAGAATAACACCTGGGACTCATGGACAGGCCAAAGAACCAAAATACAATAGGCTGTAAGTGGATTTTCAAGAGAAAGCCGGGAATAGCTGGAGTTGAAAATCCAAAGTTTAAAGCGAGACTAGTGGCAAAAGGTTTCTCACAAAATGAGGGCATAGACTACACATAAATTTTTGCACCAGTGGTGAAACATGTTACTATAAGGTACCTCTTGTCTGCAGTAAATCAGTTCAACATGGAACTCCAACAAATGGATGTGAAGACAGTATTTCTCCATGGAAATCTTGATGAGCACATTCTGATGGAACAACCAGAGGGTTACATTGACAAGAAATATCCAGACAAAGTTTGTCATCTCAAAAGATTACTTTATGGCCTGAAGCAATATCCTCGTCAATGGAATTGTAGGTTTAATGACTTCATGATTAAGAAAGGATACAAGAGGAGTGAGTATGACTACTGTGACTACATGAAGAAGTTCCAAGATGGATCAAGAATATATCTACTATTATATGTAGACAACATTCTTATAGCTTCCACTAACAACCAGGAGATTAATGCATTAAAGGATATGCTTAACTCATAATTAGGGATGAAGACTTTAGGAGATGCAAAGAAGATACTGGGAATGGAAATAACTAGAGACAGAACAAAAGGTACTTTGAAGATCTCCCAATCAAATTACATAATGACAATACTAGGAAACTTCAACATGGATCAATCAAAGTCGATCTCAACACCCATAGGAACTCATTTCAAGTTAAAATCAGCTACATTATGGGGGTTAACAGATCAAGAACAATTCATGAAGTTTGTTCCCTATCAAAGTGCAGTAGGATCATTGATGTATTCAATGATATGAACTAGACCAGACCTTGCTTATCTAGTGGGGATGGTGAGTAGATTCATGAAGAAGCCAACAAAAGAACATTGGCATGCAGTCAAATGGATCATGAGGTATTTGAAGGGTATAGTTGAAACATGATTGAGCTATGAGAAGAAAGATGAATTTTTCATAAGTGGATAGTGCGACTCAGACTTTGCAGCTGACATAGACAATCACAAGTCAATTACATGTATAGTTTTAACGAGCAAGTGGAAATGTGATAAGCTGGAAGTCAAATCTTCAATCATTTGTGGTTCACTCTACAATAGAGGCCGAATATATAGCATTGTCAAAAACAGCCAAAGAAGCGATATGGTTAAAAGGACTTGCAGAAGAGTTTGGTTTTCATCAAGACTTTGTGGAACTGAACTGCGACTCTCATAGTGCTATAGCGTTGGCTAAGAATGCAGTTTTTCATTCCAGAACAAAACATGTAGCAGTCAAGTATCCTTTCATCAAAGGCAAAATTAATGAAGGAATCATTAAGGTGTTAAAGATTGCTTCAGCCTGCAATCCAGCAGATATATTTACAAAGGTTCTTCCAGTATACAAGCTTCGTGAAGCATTTAAGATGCTTCGAGTTGCTGATAGGTGAAGAATCAAGTATTTAAGATTCACCATAAGTCAAGTTCTTCGAGATGTTGCCTAAACTGGAGAATTGAAGAATATAGTTAATATCTAGAACCAGCTTAGAAGACTCCAAGGGAGACAAAATGTCTCAAGTTTGCCTTGCTTACGGTGGAGACTCTAAGTCACAAAAAGTGTCTCAGTTAAAGTGGTTGCATGTCTTACACCGGTTAAGAGACATTAATCTGGAATTATGCATTAACAACAAAAATGATCAGATCATCTCCTTCTACGCTCATCAGATATATCTTCTCAGTTTTATTGTTAGCTTGGGGTAGAGTTTGTTTTTAATCGTTGTAACTGAAGCATCTCTATAAGCTTCAGATTTTGGGTTGGGTTCTTGTAGTTCATTTTGAGGGTATTTCCATTCGCTTTTCTTTCTGGGAGCTCGAGTTAGAGTTGAGAGAGAGTGAGAGAGAAACCGAGTTATAGAGTTAAGGTAGAAGAGAGTATTGATCGTTGTATTGATCTTGGTGTATCTCATGAATTCTGAGTACAGGTTGTTAGTGGAATCCGGAGCCGGTTTTGGCTCCGGTGAGATGTAGATCCTTCAGGATCGAACTTGTTAAATCTCGTCTTCTTTACTTCAAGTTAATAAGCAAGAAATCGGTAGAGTATTGAGCTAGTTAAGACTTTGATTAGGTGTTATTAGGTCTCACACCAACTGGAACAAAAAAAAAACATCTCATGGCAAAAGCAAAAGTATGGAGTACTGAATAGATTGCAAAACAGAGTGCAACTGAAATCTAACAGAAAAATAGCTTATATTCAAATTAATTTTATCTTACAGTTGTCTGAGCTCCACAAAGTTAGAAAACGATAAAAGTATTCTCCTGCTGAGTCCAGCACTAATATGAGTCTGCAATAGATGTAAGTATTTCTAAAACTAATTAATTGAACGAAACTTTTATGGTCGGCGGACACTAATTGATTTTAGAGGTTTAGTATTCATGTAACTGACAATAAAGAAGAACATAAATTGTGCTTTTTGGCTACAACATGCTTAGCTAAATTGTGCTTTTGTTGCTGCTCTATTTTTTAATTTTTTTAGATAGGGCACCAAGAACGAAATTTGTAAAGTTTCTATTCAATATTCACATCTTTATAAAAAAAAGAAAAAAAGAAAAAAAGAAAGAAATAAATTATATCACATGTAGATTTGACACATACGGCTACATATATGTTATGTACTATAGTTTTATACAACTCCCAATCTCATATGGTATAGAACAAAGTTCGCCGCTGATGTTCTATTTTCTCGTCGCTTTGATCCCCTAAGCCGTAAAGATAGAATTCAAAGCATGCGCTACGTCGATTTCACGACCACAACAATAAATAACTTTTTAAGGTTTAATTTAAGTACCAACTATTTAATTATTGATAATCCTATATATAAAAGTAAGATTAGTTTTTTTTTTCATGTGACAACTCAACTTTTTGAGAGTCTATGGTGATGACACATCAGCTCAAAACATTTATTTTGTCACCAATCAAAACAAAATATTAATACACATCATTTTGTCCTGAAAAAATACCTTAATATTTATGGAAAAAATATTTAATTATGGATACTTGGTAGTTTATTGTCTTTTTTTGGTCAAAATAGTTTATTGTCTATTTTTTGATTTTAGCGTTGGTTTTGTAGGTTATTTAGCTATTATTTTTTATTTATTTGTGGTTCAATTGTATTATTAATTTTCGTTCCAATCTAATATTTTAAGTTTTGAAGTCATATAGAAATATAAGACTAGATATATATTTGAAATGTGGTGGCAGTGTAATTTCTGGTAAGAAATTATAGTTTTAAAACTATTTAAATAAAAAAAACAAAATAAAAAAACATATATTTATAGTTATATCTTTTGTTGAGCTTGAGTTTCTGAATTGCTAAATGATTTAGATTTTCTGGTTTAAAGGATTCTGGAGGGATTGTAGATATTTTTTTTTTCGTTCTTATTTTTTGGCATCATTTAATTGGATGATTTATAGTAAAGATTATATTAGATTTTAGAGTGAAAAATCAATTTTTATAAACATAATCTCACACATCATACGGGTACAAATCTAGTCCTATATAATATAAGCACTCAATAGTCTTTGTGTAAAAAGTTTAATAATTAATAATGAAATAGATTTTATATTGGTAACTAGATGAGCCCCCATGCCTTACACGGAAAAAAGTTATGTTATTTTTACATATATATTTAAGTTATTAGAAAATCGAATACTATGTTATATCTTTTATATATCTAAGTTACTAATAAGTATATACATAAATATGTTAGTAATAAGCATATACATACATATGAGTTTGTTTTTTTTCCGTCATATATATAAATTTGTTTATTTATAATTAGTTCAAGACCTCTAAGATTTTTTTATTATCAAACCAGATTTGAGTGCACTCACAATCATTAAAAATAGCTTAAACTAAATCTTAATAGGTTAAAGATTTTATTTAAAACTAATAAAAAATAAAATTTAATTGGTCTTTTAAAAGCAACAAAAATCAAATCTTAATTGGTTAAAATTTTCCTTTTGTTGATAAACAAAATTCAAATCTTAATTGGTTAGAAATTCCTTTTTAAACCAACAAAAACCAAATCTTAATTGGTTAAAGTTTTCTTTTTAATTGTATATTTTTACTAAATCAATTAAAACAAATAATTAGTTTAAAAAAAACCTTATCTAAACAAATAGAAAAATTAATTAGTTTAAACAAATTGACCAATCAAAACAACTCAAGAGATTTAAAATCTTTATTATATTGTTACAATGTTACAGAAAATTTTATTGCCACGGTTTTATTATAATAGAGATAAAGAAAACCTATCGTTTAGGATTTCTTAGAATATGAGATATAGTTATAAGGATATCAATCCAATAAGAATAAAGAAAATATTATTTATTTTAAATTTAATTTCATCTCTATTTTTTATATATAGAGATTAAATAAATTAAATCTTATTAATAAAATAAACTTTTTATAGAATTTTATATTAAAAAGTTGATAATTATCTAAAATGGTTATTATTGAATGTAAATTTTGATTTATATTCAACCTATGTAGACTAATTTTTATTTATATTATCTAAAATCGTAGTTTCCATGATTAATTTATTTATCTAAATCCGTTTATGTCTTATATAAAAAGTCTTATATATATAAATAACATATATACTTATTTTTTCCTAATATGAAGATCCAAAGTTAGAATAAAAAACAAACAAATCTCTAATATAAAGAAAAGGAAGTCAATTTAAATAATTTAAAGCAAACAAATATTCAAAAAATTAAAACCAACTTTAAAAAAAGATTCATAACGTTAAAAGATCTAAAATTAAATAACTAAGAAAAAATAAAAAATTAAAATCTGACTTAAACTCTTAAAGCTTCTCCATCTTAATCTTTTTAATCATCAAATATTTTGAAGAGGATGAATTGGAGTTTGGAGTTGAGTCATCTTCAAAATCAGAAATTCATTGAGGATCTTTTCTTTTAGAGATTGGAGTTGAGCTGTTTTCTATATTTGATTTAACACTTTTTTCTCCATTAGCAAAGAAGGAAACAACCTAAATAATTGGAACATACAACTTTTTTAATATTTATATTAAGTATAATAAACCTAATTCTTAAAGAAGATTAAATATTTTATCTCTTATGTTTGCTTGTCATTGAATTCTTCAATGAGTTCAAGTTTATTAACTAACTTCTTTACCTTTTAAATCTGATCATAACTTTTAGTTATATGTTTTCTTTCAACCTCAACTCTAAATAGGTAAATTTTCAATCTACAAAAAATTAAAATAATAGCTAAAGGTAAATTTGCATAGCTAAAGGTAAATTTGCATAGCAAAAAATGTATATTATAGCTAAAGGTAAATTTTCAACCTCAACTTTTAGTTATAGCTAAAGGTAAATTTTCAATCTACAAAAAATTAAAAATCGTTAATTTTTGTATATAACAAGAAACAAAATTTAATTGAACTTATTAAACATTGTTTATACCTCATCAATAGTTTTATTAACTCTAAAGAAAATTTGTTAACAATTTGCATAGCTATCCAATCAAACAATTTTACTTCACCGGTATTATCTTCGACATTAAGATGACTATAATACCTTTATCATAGAGATTAATTGTTTTTTAATAATTCTTTTATAAAAATAAACGTGAACACATTTTAATAAATAAAAGAGAGAGAAATCAGTCGAGGACAAGTGGCTCTGTGGTGTAGTCACTTTATAAATCCTCAAGGCACCAGAGATCGAACCTCCTACCTGAAATATAAAGGAGGGGATTAAAGGTCACTAGGCCAGTTGACAAAAAAAAAACAGAGAAATCTTACTTTGGAACCACATCTATCACACTAAGATTGCAATTTACACAATTCTACTTGAGTTTAACAAATGCAAGATCTTCAGAATCATCTATTTCTTCAAAACAATCAATTAGAGATACCTTTTTGTTGCATACTTTGTAGCTTAAGTAGCACCATCCATAATCAGCATCAATCAAATGAATTTTGACCTTTGTAACATATGAACCAATTTAAAAGAAATAAAAACAATCAGTTTAAGAACGAAAATAAGTCCTAAAAATTAACACTAACGAAATAGGAAATAAGAAAGAGATCCCATTAAAGACTAAAAATCGAATTAAAAATGTTTATCTCTTTTTTATATCTTTTTTTTTCAATATTGGAGCATAACTGGTCGGTCCATTAGTCAAGTTCTGCATAATATAGACGGTGGAAATCGATCCCGAGACATGCCACTAGGCTAAGGTCATTTGCACCTCTTTTGTGTCTAGAAGTTCTCTAATTATTTTTGTTGGATATTGATCAAAGAAATTCTCATTTGATGAAAAAGATTTTAACTCATTATTTTGGATATGACCGGGCAATTCAATCTGTAAATTATCATTACGAAACCTACAAATATAGATTCATATATATATATATATATATCAATTATAATATATCTTGTATATATAAAGCTAAATATTTTGTAAAAAAATTAAATATTAAAATTGACGAAAAAACAGAAAATATTTAAAAATTAGCACCTGTTCTTGAAGTCTAAGATATATGGAATTTGTTCATTATTAATCCAAATTTGAGTACATTCAAATCCATTAGAAAAATTTATGATATCTGTATATATTAGTAAATATTGGAAAACGTTAGTTGTATTAAAATCTAATATTATACAATCATCTCAAAAAAATATATTAAACATACTTAGAATCTAAAATATTTTTGTAATTCATAAATATTATTTCCGTATACATAATTCAAATATTCCTATATTTTAAGGTAGATATTAGAAAACAAAATAATTGATAAAATTATATATTAAGTAGAATTATATAATATCAAAGAAATATATATATATATATATATTATATGTATACTTCTAAATACTTTTATTTTGCAAAATTGCAAAACAATTATGGTTTGGAAGGCAAATCAATTCTTGGTTTTTTTTTCAATAAATTCAGCATATTTTTTCTGTAACACACAACTTGTCCTAAGGTTTCTGTATGACATAAAATAAATATTTTGTACTATTAAAATTTTTATCAATATAAATAATAAAACTCAAAAAAAATATTATAGAACACAATTTACTCAGCATTCCAAAGGGTAATAGTAAGTCGCTTATTGGTTTTCCATTCACTTGAGATATTTTAGTAGGACTAAGATAAATCAGTTGTCTGATGATATCTATTGAAAATAAATCATAAAAATTAATACTTACAATAGGAATAATCAAAAATAATATTTTAGTAAGAAAGTTATTTACTTACCTATAAGATAGATATTTTAAGTCGTCATTCAAGTAATTTAGGTTAGTCAACCAATTTTAACTCGAAAATAGAATCTAGTAGAGGATCCGCTGGCTTAATTATGATTGTACTTCCTTGTTCAAGATATTTTTTGAATTTACGAACCAGTTCCTTCTTCAAATTACAGTAAATTTATCAACCTAAAATATATATATATATATATATATCAATTAATTAGAAAATATTTTAAATCATTATAAAGTATACACATAAATAAATTACTAGTAACATATCTTAAAATCACAAAGAACCATATCAATCATTTGACCATGTTTTTTAGTATATATTTTCTAGAGCTTTAGAATTTTAGCTTTAATCCTCCAGGTTTCTTTGCTGGGTTTCAACGAAGAAATTTCAGAGAAAGACATTGTGAAGAAAAAAAACATTCGAGAGAAAAAAAAGAGTGCCAAAATCGTTGGTGTTGTTAAATTTATCCTGGGATGTATCTTATATTGAGTTTGATTAAATTTATATTCTGTTAGGATTAGTAATAATTTTTTGTCTGATTTTCCCTAATTATAATATATTTGGTAAAATATTGAATTAATTTTTTTATCATAATTTAACGAACAAACGAAATCTGTTTAATTAAGAATTTTATAATAATCTTAACAAACTATAATTCAACCAAATTTATTGAATTAAAGAAATATGTTGAATTCAACCAATCAAATTAAACCAATATGTTTAATTGACGAAATCTATAAAATTAACAAAATCTTGTTCCAATGAAATCTGTTTATTTCAATCAATCAAATTAATGAAATCTATTGAGTTAAGAAAATATGTTTATTTCAACCAATTAACAAAATCGATTGAACTAATGAAATCTATTAAGGATTAACGAAATCTGTTAAAGATCTTATCATAATCTATTGAAACAAAATATGTTTAATTCAACCAATCAAATCATATCAATAAAAAATTATTGATACAAAAAGACAAAGATACAACTGAATCATGTGATAAATTATCTATTTCAAATTTTATTCAGACAAATTAATTATCTAATATAAATTGACCAATCATAGATTTTAAATTTCTATTATTTTATTATGAATTATAAGAATAATTCAACTCTACTTTTTTATTATAATAGAGATAAGTGTATACATAAATATGGCTCTGATTTTTTTACGTCATATATATGTTTTTTATTTATAATTAGTAATTTTGTACTATAAATTATTTTGTAATTTAATAATATAACTATATTGTTAGAAATGTGTCTATAATTTTTTAATTGTGCTATACAAAAAAACCTTATGCAATAAAATATTATAATTTGATGAAAAGAAATAATATTATTAAAATAGAAAAAATAAAACAATAAATAGTTAAAAAAAACAACAAAAAGTTAAAAGAAATTTTTTCTAAAAATAAAAACCGTGAAGAAAAAGTTTGACTTTATGATTCTATAAACAAATCTCACATACATAATATTTATTCATATCATTATCATCACCGTAGTGGTGCCAAAAATTATTGTACTTTATGAATGTTAAAAATTATTGGTGTTATGAGAAAAATTATGGGATAAGTCTTAAACAGAACTTGTTTGGTATAATTTTCTTATTAGGATTATGAGTGAAATTTTAAAATAGATATTGATTAGGAATATCTTTTGTATGATATACTCTAAATATTAGGAATTAGTTAAGATAATGTGTTATATTTGTTTGGAAATATTAGGGATATCACTTATTCTAATTGATTTTTTATATGTAATGATATTAGTATTTTCTTGTTCAAAAATATTCCGAATTTAGAAACCAGTTAATTTTTCATAATACAAGTAATTATCACCCTAAAAGATATATCAATTAATTTGAAAATTAGTCATCATAACAATATTCAAATACGTAAATTATAAGTAACATACCTTAAAATCTCAAAGATATATCAATGGTTCGACCATGTTCTTTAGTGTATACATTCATTTGTTTTAGTTCCAAGTTTCTTTGTAAGATTTCAACGAATTTTTTTTGAGAAAGACATGATTAATAGAAACAAAAATTTAGAGAAAAAATATTGCTAAATTTGTTGAGAGTAAAAAAGAGATAGAACTCGTTAGTGTTGTAATATAGTTTGCTTAATTTTTCCTAAATATAAGGGATTAGGATTAAGAATATCTCAATACAATATTTTTGGTTGTTTTGTATTGTGTCGTCGAATATAAACAAACAACCCAATTTAGACAAACAACCCAACTTAAATTATCAAACCTATTACAATAAAATTAATTGAAATTGAAACACATAATTTGTTTTAAAAGATCTTATCAAAATATAGGATAAATTAAGTAGTTTAGAAAGTCCACAAATCAAAACAAATTTAAACAATCGAAACTATAAATTGAATTAAAAACACATAATTTTTTTTTAAAATCTCTTATCAAAATGTAGAACAAATTAAGTAATTTTAAAAGTTCACAAATAAAAATAAATTAAAACAATCGAACTTAGTACAATAAAGTTAATTAATTAAAACAAACTAATTTGTTAAAAAAATGATTTTATCAAAACAAACACAAATTAAGTAATTAAAAAAATGAGTGATCAAAACAAATCAAGGAAATGAAAATTGTTTTTCATTACTCTAAAAGATACAAAAAATCTTAATGCTACAGTTTAATTATAGATAGAGATTAGTTAGAGATTCATTTTTAAACCAACAAAATTCAAATCTTAATTGGTTAGAGATTTCTTTTTACATCAACGAAAATCAAATCTTAATTGGTTAAAGTGTCATTTTTAATTGTATGTTTTTTTTGAAATCAAATTAGAACAAATAATTAGTTTTTTAAAATAATCTTAACTAAACAGAAAGAAAATTAATTACTTAAAACAAATAGGCCAATCATAAAACATCAAGAGATTTAAAATCCTCTATGTTTCTTTGATGGGTTTCAACGAAGAAATTTCAGAGAAAGATATGATGAAGAAAAGCAAAAATCGAGAGAAAAATGTGGTAAAATCGTTGGTGATAATGTTGTTGGTGTTGTCAAATATATCCGGATGTTTCTTATATAGACTTCTATTAAAAAATTTGTTCTCTTAGGATTAGAAATATCTTTTGTTTGATTTATCCTAAATATAAGGTATTTGGTTGATCATTGAATTAATGTTCTTATCATAATTTAACAAACAAAATATGTTTAACTAAGGATCTTATCATAATCTTAACAAACTTATTTTGTTAAAAAAACTTAGAAAAAACATAGTCAAATTATGGTTTTAAAATTAAACCAATCAAATTATGGTTCAAATTCAAATACGACTAATCATGGTTCAAATCAAAAATGACCAATCAAATCTATAAACATTTATTGCTACAAAAGACAAAGAGACAACCAAATCATGTGAAAATTATCTAAACAAATTTTATTCCGACAAATTAATTATCTAAAACAAATCGACCAATAATAGATTTTAATCTTCATTATATTATTATAAATTATACGGATAACTCAACATTACGATTTTCTTATAATAGAGAAATTATACAGATAATTCAATGCTACGGTTTTATTATAATAGAGATTGAATTTATTGTCATAGTTACAAAGACAGACCTTCGTCGAGATCAGTTATGGCTCTTGTTTTCTTTTGTGCTAGAACCAAGTAAACTGATCTTAAAGTATAACAAGGCAAGAACTAAATAGTTAGTAGCAGAAACACAGACCCTGCACATCATTAGATGTCCAAAAACTAGACAGATGTGGTTTCCACTCACTAGTTCAAGAGCCATTACACCAAATACATATACACCCGTCTTTTCTGGTAGATATCCATGCATACTCTAAAACAATATATCCACTTCATTGATATAACGTGTTGGAGGTGGACCTCACCCAAGAAATCTGGTTCATATGGCTTCGATAGGCCCATAAAAACTCATTAAGACGTAAACTTGGTGTAAAGAATAACATTTAGCGGTAGGGAAACTGTTGATGCTGAATTTTGCACAACAAATTTTGAGTTTGGTGATTTTGTATTATCCTTTCAGGTTCGTCAGATTTATGCTTTAAAGTTCGAATTCTTGGGCTGAGTGTCCTAGTATTGAGATCTAAAACTCCAATTTATGAACGTTTGTTCTTTAGTCCTAGTTTGAACAAATTTTCTTCCATATTCTTCTTATGCTCCTCAGATTATATGTTTTTCCTCTTAATTCAAACATTCATGTTCTTCGAAGTTCTTGGTGTTCTTCTCCTCATGCCCCTCCTTTTGCTCTTTCGTGTGTTCACCGTTTATAGGCGATTTTGAGCAGGTCTAGAATTTAAGTGGAATCCAGTTGTTGTTTCTGGGGTACGCGTGTCACTCTGCATGCTTCTATTGGACTCCATGTGTGAGTACTCTAGTTAACTTTAAAACTCTGCCTGAAGAGAGTTTTAACTCAACTTCTCCTAAACCACAAACTTGAACAGCAGAGGAATCACCGAGAAAACATTGTCTTTAGACGACTCATCAAATTTTTTAAACATGTCTTTTGGCTGCATATATGACGAGTTGAACCAGAATCTACGATCCAGTCCACTACATCAATGGAAGCATTTACCTCAGTTGTAACAGCAACCAATTCCTCGATGACTTCAGTTACATGTGCTTTATTTGATTCTTTAGCCTATGGTGGAAGTCGATAGTCTTGCTTTTATGACCCAGTTTGCTGCAGTTCCAACATTTGATTTTCTTCTTAAACTCGATTGTCGACTTTGGTGATTGATTCTTTGAGAAGTTTATGTTCTCTTTATTCCTGCCTTTGGAGCTACCAAGACTTTCCACAATGTTAGTAGAAGTAGAAATTGAACAAGAGACATATATATTACCAATAAATTTCCTGTTTTCTTCTTCGATCATGATGTCTGCAATGAGCTCATCCAATGTCATTTTCTTCTTTTCGTGCTTTAACTTAGACCTATATGCGTTCCAGGACTGAGGGAGTTTGTCAACCAACACCAACACAGCTAGCTGGTCATCAACGGGAATCCCTTCAGCTTGCATCTTAGACACGATCGCTTCATACTCGTGGACTTGATCAAGGATCGGCTCTTCATTCTTCATTACAAAGGAAGTCCACCGAGATGTTACATAGTGCTTCTTACCTTCATCTTCTCCGCCATATTTCTTTTTTAGTAGGCTCCAAATGTCCATTGCAGATTCATAGTTCACGTAATTATTGAACAAACGCTCAAAGAGGTGATGAATGATATGCCTTCTATACGTCTGATTGTGCTTTTCATAACTTCCTGTAGGTTTGTTTTTTGCTGATTTGCTGCTATCATTAGTTGCAGAAGGAGTTTTAGCAGTAGACCCAGAGCTCTTCTCGAAAAACACGTAATCCAATCCCACTTCTTAAAAGAAGAAGAGAAGCTCCTCCGACCATCTTCTGTAATTTGTGCCGTCGAGCGGTTGCATTTCTAACAAGTCAGGGACAATTGAATTCTTCGACATATTGAACTTCTGCTTCAGACTCAAGTCAAATTGCTCAAGATTGTAAGAACAGCAACAATAAAGTTTGAAGAAAAGTGAAGATGCATAAATTGTAGAGTCGTAGCTAACGCTACTGTACTTGCGCAATTTGGCTGCTTACTCTGTGCTGAGTATCAAGACAGTATTATTCCAGTATTTGCTCTACTCTCTATTGCAATGAACACAGTGAATAGAGATAAAACTCTTGGATTAAATCAAAATTATATGAAGGATTGAAGTATGAAGAACAATGATTACCCCCAATATGATTTCTCTATATATAGATCTAAACCCCAATCAAAGAGTTTACTTTAGCTTTAACTTGCAAATCAAACGCAATTAAGAGAAAATCAGAATGGAAGAAAGAAATGACTAAAAACATGCTCTTTAATTAAAACAAAGAAGAAGATACGTTTTCTCTTTAATGGACCAATAATCAACTCCATACTTTTGTTGTTAATGGGTCAGAAAACAAACGTAGCCCACTAAAAAAGAGTTTTTATTAGACCACCATTAACGGGCGTATTTAACCCGTTTCTTAACCATTTTAATGGTTAAAAATAATTAAGAAAAAAAATAAAAAATAGAAGAAACGTTTCTTAAATAAGAAACGGTTTGTGTAATAAGAGACGCATACGTGTCTACTTCTCATTGGTCGGAGGTTTCGGTATAGAATAGAAAAAAAAGTCTGTGAATTTCATTTGACCGATTTTTTTTCTCTCTCTTTATTCTTCTTCTCTCTCTGTTCTCTCTCGTCTCCTCGCATGCGATTTCGAGAAATCGAATCGAAATCGGCGAAGGGGAAGGGGAGTGTTTGCTCGCTCGCATAAGAGGCAGAATGTACTCGACTGGAGTGTTTGCTCTCTGTTCTCCGACTACATGTCATCATCGCCGGGAGAGATCGCAGGTTTTGACTCCGACCCATTCTCCTAATCCTAATAAGAGGCCCATGCGGGAATTTAGGCTTCTTCTCTTTTTTTGGTCACGAGGCTTCTTCTTTTTTGTTTAATTTTGAGAAAAACCAAGGAGACGAAAGTGGAGTTGTGAGATCTCTGAGATTCGATCAGTGTTGTTGAAGCCGTCGCCGGGATTAGTGGGAGAGTAAAATGGCGGCGAAGCAGATGGAAGAGATACAGAAGAAGCTAGGGCTGCTTTCAAGTAATTCTCTTCCTTTCCGTTATTCGATCCTCATTTACCACAATTCTGTTAATTTAGAATTAATTGAACTGGCACATTGAACTTTCGAGTCTGATCAAAACTTGGAAGCATATACTTAATGTTTGTCTAGTCTGTGAATTTACTTAATGTTTAGGAGAAATGGTGTTTTCTGATGTTTGTAGGTAATAGTATGGTGCCTTCATTTCGATATTGCAGTATCATGAATTGATTGTTATTCCGTCAAGAGGTACAAGTGATAAATTTGGGTGAATCTTTCTATTTATTCATTTTGGTTTTGAGATGATTGTTGCGAGTAATTGAACTTAATTTATAACAGGTAGAGGAGAGAACTCTTGGAAGTAAACCAGCTGCTCTACTGCTAGAAAAAGTGAAGCCTCGGTATTGGTTTTCAGCTCACTTACATTGCAAATTTGCTGCCGCTGTTCAACATGGCAATGATGGATCAGTGACAAAGTTTCTCGCCCTTGATAAATGCCTTCCAGGGAAAAAGTTTCTACAGGTTCGTCTACTTCCTGTTCACCTTATGCTTTGTTCTTTTGAAACAAAGGATATCTTATAATTTCATAGGTTGTTCATTAGATTATTGAAATCAAATCAGAGCCTGGACCCTGATTTGTAAAGTTGATGAATGACACTGATGCGATCAATAAGGATGTAAAGTATATGGATAATCAATTGGAGTGTTTTATTATTGTGGAATGTTGTAGAGATCCCACAGAATCCCCAGACGCTTTCTTTGTTAGAGCTCCTTGGTCTCGCATATCTCCTTGATTCATCACCAGTAACAGGGGAAAGAACCGAGATCCCTGCTTCACCAGCTTCATCAGGTATGGCTATGAGTTTCTTTATATATGTTGTGAAGTTGTTCATTTCCTCATTCTATCTGCCTTGTCATGGAACTGCCTTGGACTGGAGTGTCAAGAATAAAACATGTCTTGTTGTATATTGCAGATATTCCGATATATGACAGCGAAGAAATCCCACTTGATGACATTGATGAATTAGAAGAGATAGAGGAAGCAAAAGAGGATTAAATCTATGTTGTAGCTAAGTCTATGTTTTACAATTTTTATTTTCCAAATTATCTAAAATTTATAAAATTATATTTTTTTTCAATAAGAAACTCTTGCTAAGAAACTACCAATAATCTTACCAAGAAACTCAAACAATTAATACATCTCTAACCTCAATTTTTTAAAAAAATTAATCATCAAAAATTACTAAGAAACTCATGTTAAGAACTTGCCAATAATGTTGCTCTTAGTCTACTAAGAGAAATATTCCTAACATGGGGCTTATATGAAACTTTTCCTCATAGCATTATTTAGTTGAAACGCTTGTTCGAAGAAATTTTTAGATATTCATTATTTTATACTGCCGAACATGTTTTATTGGTATAGTAGGTGAGTTGATGCCTAATACTTTTACTTAGCCAAACTCTTGTTCAATGATGAATTGTGGATTAAAGCTTATCAAGTTGTTTATTTATCGGCACATTGCGTGAAACTTGACGTTCATCATGCAGTGTTTATTGGTTACGAGAAACTTGATGTTCGTCATACATGCTTTCATCGTGAGAGTTTTGATGCCTGCTATGTCGGTTTGTGGATGCTATGTGAGAGTTTTTGGTGCACGTCTGTTTTTCAACGCTATGTGAGAGTTTTTGGTGTTTGTTATGTCTGTTCGTCAACAGTATGTAAGTTTTTGGTGCTTGTCATGTCTGTTCGTCGATGCTATGTGAGAGTTTTTGGTGCTTGTCACGTCTCTTCGTCGACGCTATGTGAGACTTTTTGGTGCTCATCCTGTTTGTTTGTCGATGATTTTTTCAGTTCTAGTACTCGTTTTGTTTTATTCGGAACAAGCATTTGTCGACATATATTGAGCCTTGATGCTCGTTACTTTGTTTTGGCTAGAACGTGCGTTTGTTGGCATTATGTGAGAGACCTAATGCTCGTCACTTAGTTTACTCGAAACATATGTTCACGACGTACTGTCATGTCGTTTTCTTTTGCTTTGATGTGGGTTATAATATAAATTTCTCTTATAAACAATTCAAATTGTTTGTTTTCAAATACATAAGCTTGCTTATTGAGCCTAGACGTTTTTTCGATGATTTGTGAGTGAAATGTAATTTTTCCCATTTGTTGTTGCTCCTTTGATGAGTGTAGTAGGCTCGTTCGTCAGTTGTAATATTTCCGGACGAAGTCGTCAGCCGTTTGTATCTTTGTTAAGATGAAACTTGGCTCGTAGTGTGGAAGCTTCTTAGGTCGCATGCTTTAGTTGGTGTCAATCATGTTTCTAGTCGAATCTCCTCATGGTCCACATGCTGCATTTTTTTTGGACGTGATAGTTTTTTTAGGTTATGTATCTTTTGGAAACAACATTGTGAAGCCGGTAACTGGTGACACAATTGAATATAGGCAGATTTCTCCATACAACGTTGGGGATGCATTCGTCCTGCTTATGTCTGTTGCATAGATGGTCTATTTTTTATCTTCAATTTTTTGTCACATTTTCTTTTTCCAACCACTGTTCGCTATCTTTGGGAAGAAGGTATAGATACGTAGGGCTAGCGTCTCTTTGGGCGAGTGTGATGACTAGGGCATTTTGATATTTTATGCTCGTCTTTTCTCTAGAGAATCTGATGCCATTGGTCAGTTTTGCTCTGCCTATTGTGCTATCCTATCCACTCTTGGTATTGATAGATTTTCTTCGTATGTACTTCGATTTTGGCGAAGGCTCAACACTCTTTTTTATGAGCTTGCTGCTTAGTTGCTCATGTACCATCCTCATTCTGATTTTTGTACGTCGTTGGTAACTTGGAGTTCTAACTTGCACTCGTCTACTTCCTCTTGCTTCTGCTTTTGAAGTACCTGAGTTTGTTCTAATACTTGCCAGGATTTGCGCCTTGGTTAAAGACGAGTGCCAGAGATCTGGTGGTGGAGCCATGTAGCAGCTGAGTTTGCTCCCTTTTTCTAATCAATGTGTCTTGAGTAAATAGGGCCTCCTTGCTCATTGTCGTAAATAAATAGAGGTTTTACTATAGTGTTCTCTGTGCTTGCATTCGTCGGGTTTGAAGGACTTTAGAATGAGTCTGAGACGCTATTTCCGGACGCCTGTAGTTGATATTTTTTTAGACCATCTAATGCAGAATTAGTTATTACCATATCTGACTCCTGCTTTTGTCTTCATCATCATTTTTCTGGGGTTGGCTTTCTTTATGGACACAAAGCTTTTTTTTTGCGAGTTTAGAGATGTTTTCGTGATTATCTGTGGAATGTTTTTGTATATGCTATGAGGACTAAATGATGTTCCCTTTTTATAGATGGTTTAGGTGACTTGAGGTTTTTAATTTTCCTTCGCATGTTGAACACATGTTTGTTCATGCAGGCTGAATGCTTTTGGTATTTTCGATGCTTTTTGCATGTCCTCCACATGTTGTGTCTTTTTGATGGTGATGACTTCACTTATTCTCGAAACACTGCCAAGTTTCCAAGATTTTTTTTGTGTTTTAGTTAAGATATGGCGCGTGCTTTTACTGTAAATAACGCAGGTATGCTTGCTTGAGGTGAAGTCATTAGGCGGTCGTATGGCTCTTTGTTGCACAGTCGTATTCCTTGGTTCTAAGATGGTTTTTGGCTATTATCATATTGCCAATATATTATTTTCTAACACATATTTTTTTTATAAAAGTGTTTGCACTGTGTTTGGTTGCCTACATACCCTTTAGAGTGGGATCAAGCCGTTCGTATTTCAAAGGATTTTACATACGTTTGAGATATATTACATATTCAAAAGAAGTTATTTTTTTACATAGGTCGTCTTATATAGTAGTAGTAACGTCTTAGGTTGACTGCATTCCAGCTTCGCGGTATTGGAGTTGTGTCCATCTTTAATAATTCATAGACCACTCGTTTGACTACTTTGGATATGATGTACGAGCCTTCCCAATTTGTGTCAAGTTTCCCAGTGTTCGGTTCTGCTGTGTTTCGTAAACTTTGCGTAGCACAAGGTCCCTTTCTACTAAGTGTCGTCAGTGTACCTTTGAAATGGGGGTCTTTTGTGTCACGGTTCGAAGGGTCGTTCTGTATGACCATAATACTCTATCTGATTCAGCAGCTCATTTCCCTTTTCCTCGTCCAAGCGTTTTTCAGTCAGTTTAAAATTATTTGTTTGATGTTTTGTTGTAAGTCATGATTTCATATGGTAGTCCATGGAGACATATAGCGTTTCTCCATATGAATTTGTGGACATCCGAATCTTGAATTTTGTTGTATGAGTCTGCCTCGACCCACTTGGTGAAATAGTCCGTCAAGACTAAGACAAAATATTTGTTTAGAGAATGAAGGAGAGGCTCGATGATATCTATTGCCCATCTCATAAAAGGGTATAGCGCAGTGACGGACATGAAGAATTCTGGTGGCGAGTGTATGATTGGTGTGTGACGCTGGCATGCTTCGCACTTAGCAGCAAATTTTTTGTAGTCTACGTTTGTTGTGGAACAAAAGTAACCCAATTGTCTGACCTTGAATACCAGTGACCGTCCTCCAGAGTGATTTCCTCCTGCACCCAAATGGACTTCTTGCAGGACCCTTTGAGTCTCTTTTCCATATATGCAAGTGAGTAGCGTTTCGTCAATACTCCTTCGTGACAAGTATTATTTATGCAATGTATAGTGAGCATTTCAAGTTTTTAGTCATCGCGCTGCCCATCGGTCTTTGGGTGTAACTCTGTCGGCTAGGTATAGTTTTATGTTAGTGCGCAAATCTAACAGGTCCTTCTCATAATGACCTTTTCTGATGTGTTCCTCTACAGGTGCTTCTTCTTCGTTGTTGGTGAAGCAGTTCCATTTTGTTAGATTTATGCTCAGGGTTTTGATGTTTTTGACAGGTATAATTCTGTGGCGGTCTGGAACCAAAGTTGATGCTAGGGATGCTAATGCATCTGCCGATGTATTTTTACTTCACCATATTTTTACGAGCCTGAATTCGAAGAAATCCTTGACTAACTCTTGTACGACCTTGGGGTACGCATCCATGTGTTCGTTCTTTGCATCAAATTTACCCTTTAACTGGCTTACAACAAGCTATGAGTCACAGTACGTCTCTATTCTTTGTACACCTAATGACTGGGCTAGCCGTAATCCTGCTATGAGGGGCTCATATTCGGCTTCGTTATTTGATGCCAAAACATTAGTTCGAATGATGCTGGATAATGCTTTCTTTTGGTGATACAAGTCTGATTCCAATTCCTGACCCGTGCGTGGATGATGACCCATCTACATATAGTGTCCATTTTTCTTTCTCATGTTTGTCGTCCTGCAGCTCAGGCGATAATTCAATTAAGAAATCTACTAATACTTGTGATTTTGAGCTTGTTCTCCCTTTGAATTCCACTTTGTATTCGCTCAATTATATCATCCATTTTGTGAGTCTTCCTGATTGGTTAGGACTATGTAAGATGGTCCGGAGAGGGTGGTTGGTTAATAACAATATAGTGTGAGATTGGAAATAGGGCCTTAACTTTTTTGCAGATGTTATTACTGTTAACGCGAGTTTTTTTGTTACCAAGTATCTGGTTTTCGCGTTGTTTAATGATTTATTGACGTAGAATATGGGTCTCTGATCGCCCTTGTCTTCTCGAACCAAAATTTTACTTACCGCATTGCCTGACACTGAGATGTAGAGGTATAATGTTTCCCCGTTTTCTAGTGTTGATAAGATTGGGGGTGTGGAACAGTAACTTTTAAGCTCTTTAAAGGCGGACTCACACTTTCTGTTCCATTCAAATTTCTTGTTGTTACACAATAATTTGTTAAACGGGATACATCTATCGGTGGATCGTGAGATAAACTGGTTTAATGCTGCGATCTTCCTAGTAAATTGTTGTATTCTTGTTTGCTTTTTGGTGAAGGGAGATCTACAATTGCTTTGACTTACTTTGGGTTAACTTTAATGCCTCATTTGGTGACGATAAATCCGAGAAATTCTCCAGATTTTACGGCGAATGTGCACTTTGTTGGGTTCAACTTCAATCCATACTGGTTTACCATTTTGAAACATGTTTCCAAATCTTTCAAATGGTTTTCCACTTTTGCAGACTTAACTAACATGTCATTTACATAGACTTCCATTGTTTTGCTTATTTGATCCTTGAATATTCTGTTGGCCAACTGCTGCTAGGTAGCGCCGGCAGTAAATCTCTTTTTTGGTAATGATTGATGTGTTTTCTTGGTCGTCGGGATGAAAGATAGTAAGTTGTTCCCAAATGTAGCTTCAACTATCTGATCGATTCAAGGGAAAGGGAAGCTATCCTTAGGGCATGCCTTGTTTAGATTGGTGAAATCGATGCACATTCGCCATTTCCCATTTTTCTTTTTTACGATTACCGGATTAGAGAGCCATTCAGAATAATGAACTTTGACAATTGATCATGCTTTTATTGGCCGGTCTAATTCTTTGTCTACTACACGCGTTCGCTCATGTCCTAGTTTTCTCCTTTTTTGTTTGACAGGCTTAAAAGTTGGATCTGTGTTTAGCTCGTGAGTTATTATGTCCATGCTTATTCGTGGCATATCCATGGTCGACCAGTCAAATGTTGAAATAATTTTTTGCAAGAAATCAATAAGCCCAATTCTTATGCTTGGTGGGAGTTCATAAACTATTCCGACACACTTCTTGTTTAACCTTGTCCAAGATGCTTGGTGGGAGTTCATAAACTATTTCGATAATGACTTGTTCAACCTTGTCCAAGATGCTGCCAAAATCTCTTTGTTTACCTTTGGGGCTTGTGATCATGTAAGTGCGTCTCTTATTTCTTAGCTTATGTTCTGTGATAAGCATATCTAGCCATTTGCTGGTTTCTTCAAACAATGCATATTCCTCCGTTGGTCGGGAATTTTAGGCAGTAATGGTAAGTGGATTGTACTTCCTTCATAGTGTATATCCACGGAGTTTCTAGTATAGCGTTGTAAATTGCTAGATTATCAATAACAAGAAATTTTACCCATGTGGTTGTTCCTCCAAGAAAGACGGGTGATTTGACTGTTCCAAGCGTCATTGTTGTATCACCGTCGAATCCTGTTAGCTGGTGAACTGATTGTTTTATTTCCATGTCTTTTAGACCCATACACTCTAATGTTTCTTTAAAGATTAAATCCACTGGACTACTAGTCTCGACCAAAACTCTGGATACTTCACCATCCAAGATTCTGATCTCGATAACGAGAGGATTATTGTGCCGTGTGGTGGTCCCCATCATATCTTCTTGTGTGAAACATATGTTTTGGTTTGGAGTCCACTTGGTTTGCCTCTCTCGCTTAGTTGATTATGATGCTTCCACTTTGTCCCGGCTGCTTGTTCGTAAATCTTAATTGATCAAACAAAGTCATCGCACGTAATGAGACCTCCTATTATCATGTTTACTCATTGTCTTTGTTATCTTCCCGCGTTCGCTTTGGAGCAGCATGCTCTGTTTTATTTTCCTTTGGTGTATTGCCAAGTTCTTTTGCATAGTTGTTGTTGTTTTTAATCGATCCTGCACTATCATTCTTATTCTTGTGGGGGCTTGCTCTTGCGCAATCTCTTGCTGAGTTCTGTCTTTGATACTTCTCTAAGAGCATTTGTTGTATTGCCTACACTGCGGTTGGGTGACCAAACCGCTTATGATATTCGTAATAAGTTTGTTGGTCGATAGATTATTCCTTAACATTTTTGTTCCATTGTCGGCGCGGCCCCTTGTGTTCCGAAGTACGTGGAGGTGAGTTGATATTGAACGCGTTTGTCTTCTTTTCTTTATAACCTTTATTATTTTGTTGACGAGATTTTTGATTTTTGTTCTAATCTAGCACATGGGGAGTTTTGTTAGTCAGTTGCTTGATGAATCAAAACTTTCTGTCTTTCACTTCAGCGATTCTTGTGGCACAATGAAGGGCGTTTACCAGAGCTCGTTCGTTGATATGTAGATCAGTTTTCAAGTTTGAATTTTTGAAAAGTCCATTGTGAAGAGCGAGAATTGCCACGTCATCCGAGGCTGTTACTTGGGATGCTATTGCCTTAAATCATTCTAGATATTATCGTAATGTCTCGCCAGCAACTTGGAATATCGAGTATAAGTCAGTGCTGGTCGTTGTCTTTTGAAGCTATTGATTCAGTATGGTTCAAGTTTTGCACACTAATACATAGTCCTAGGCATAAAACCCGATATCCAAAACCGAACCAAAACCGACCCGAGAACAAGAACCAAACCCGAACCGAACCCGACAACATACCCAAATGGGTCCTAAAATTATGTACCCAAAAAACTGAACCTGAATCCGAACCGGAACCAAACCAAGAACCGAATGGGTACCCGATTAACTTTTGTTAAATTTACGCATTTTAGACTTATTTCTATTAGTTCTTTACTTTTATTAAATTTTTATATATAAATACCCGAATTCAACCCGGATCTATACCCGAACCAAACCGAACCCCAAAAGTAAAAATACCCGAATAGATCCTAAATTACTAGACCCAAAAACCCAAACCCGAAAAGACCCAAACCAAACCTAAACCAAAACCCAAAATACCCAGGCATGCATCTCCTGTTAGGCTTTCTACGAACATCTAGCAGTATCCTGCGTCGTATTCTTTTGGAGTGTATTGGGTTCTTCCCATTGCTATCCTGAACACCGTCAAGAATCTACTCGAGTCAGATTTTCTGTCATATGTGGGTCATTTTATTTTGACGTTGTGTTGTACTATGATTCTTAGTAATCTCTTGGTGAACGGAGTGCTTTGCGCTTTAGTTAACACTTGGTCGATCTTCAAGGCTGAGCTTGTTGCGCTGTGGAGCTGCAAGGTCACTTTCTTGATCTCTTCCTTTATGTCCCTTATTGCAGCTGCGTGATTGTATTGTAGGTTGAGTGCTGAAGGCGAGAGTTGCATTGGTTCGGCTTGCAATGCTTGGTACTCAAGATTTTCAGTTTGCTCCAATGGTGTGCTCGCTTTTTTTCCTTCTAGTATGTTTGTTGGTTGTAAGTTATGACGATCGCAAATGTTTGAGGATTCCTCGAGTTGAGCTCTCTGATGCGGAGATTGATTTGTACTTGTTGAGTTTGTTCGACATGTGTTTGTTCTAAGGTCATGATTTTATTCTGAAATTCCTCCAATTTTTTGTATGTTTGGGGATTCGACCCTTCTGCTTTCCTTAGTAAAGTGTGGAGATGCTGGGGAATGTCCATCGGTTTGTCAGTTGCCTATGGTAGCGCTGTTCGAAGGCTATCCGGTTCGGGTTGTTGAGTTTGGGTGTCTTCAGTTATCGCGGATGGGTTCCCTCTATTATGTTGGTTTTGTTTGTCCAAATTTTCTTATGTTAACTGCGCTAGTTCATCGTTTGATACTACTCCAACACGTTCGTCGATTGTCATTTTGACCCCTTGCACCTGAGAACTCTTATTCCCATAGACGGCACCAATTTTTGATGCTAAATTTAGCACAACAAATTTTAAGTTTGGTGACTTTGTATTATCCTTTCAGGTGTTTGTCAGATTTATGTTTAAAAGTTCAAATAGTTGGGCTGGGTGTCCTTGTATTGAGATCTAAAGTTCTAATTTTCGAACGTTTGTTCTTTAGTCCTAGTTTGAACAGATTTTCTTCCATATTCTTCTTGTGCTCGTGAGATTATATTTTTCTCCTCTTAATTTAAACGTTTATGTTCTTTGAAGTTCTTAGTTATTCTTCAATATTGCTTCTTGTTCTTCAAAGTTTTTGGTGTTCTTCTCCTCCTGCCCCTCCTTGTGCTCCTTTGTTATAGGCAATTTTGAGCAGGTCTGGAATTTAATTGGAATCCAAGTGTTGTTTCTGGTGTAGGCATGTAACTATGCATGTTTCTGTTGGATTCCATGTGTGAGTTTTGGAGTACACACGTCGAGTGTTATGGGAGAAGTGGTGATACAAGTATCACCGTGCATGGCGACCTAGATCATTATAGGTGTAATTCTAGTTTTATGATGAGCTTTTGGGCGTATTTTTTATGACATGCTCTATATGTTATCCTAACGGGATTTTGTTGTTTTTATTGGGTCTTAATCTAGATTGTTTCTGTAGGATGGATTCTGCCCAAGTTTTGGGCTAGGACTTTAACTAGGTTGTGTTTAATCAGACCCATACAGAAACAAAACTGATCCACTGTGGCATCTATGTCATCACAGCGGATAGAAGAGGACGACTACAACCCCACTTTGGCAGCCTGCAACGCACTTAACGCATTGCAAGGTTGTTCACCTAACGACTCGACTCTCCTAGCCACTGAGAGATCATTTTATGCTGCACGCGAGTAGCTCAACTGCCCAATAGCTCAATGAGCTTGTCTAATAGCCATAATATCCTAGTCGAGAGCCCATTGGCTACCACCATACATCATCATTGCCGAACTGACTAATCTGCCACATCACCCGAGCCATCCTTGTTATAAATAGAGACCATAGTCACACCAAACTGAGGGTCGAATTCATCAATCTCTTTCCAGAACTCTTAAACTTTTATATCATTTTTGCTTCCTAAAACCGAGGATCTAAATCTACTTTTGTAATTTTTACTCTACTAAGATCGAAAAACATATGTTTTATCATTATCATGTAGGTTTGCACGCCCAAAATCAGAAACATTGCTAACAAATTCGGAGCCATTTAAAATGTTGCTGGCATTCACATCCCTGTGTACTATGCGAAGTCTTGCCCTCTCATGGAGATATACTAAACATCTAGCTACTCCCAATTATATCTCATAACTTGTTCACCAACTCGGATGTAAAATCTTTTGTCCTATAATATTCAAAATAACGACAAGTGCATAATGATTGCTCGGTATGAGCAATCAGATATCCATTCGGGTTTGAGTTAGGTTTTTTCGGATTTCAGGTTTTAGGCATATAAAACTCATTCAAGTATTTTAAAACTTTATGTCATATTCAGTTTGGGGATTAAATTATATGCTTTTAAAGTAAATAAATAAAATGCTAGTTAAATTGAAAATTTCATTATATTATATTCTTTATTTTAAAATTTTATTTTTAGTTTAATCGACATAAAAAAAAGTGTAATACTTATCTAATTAAATTTATTTAAATAACTCACTTTATTTTAATTATTTAAATAATCTACTTTAATAAAATTATTTATATAATCTAGTTTTTCAGAAATTTTTAATTACCAAAATACATTTTATCTAATAAATTTTTTTAAAAAATTGTAATTTTACTTTTTTTATAAACGAAATAAATAGTTTAAAAAATATGAATAATATTAATCAACTATAGATAATATTCTAGGTATCCAAATATTTTTTTTTATATTAAGAAAAGTTTAAATATTGATAAGACACTGTCTCCTAGATTTTGGCAGATTTCTTATAAGGCTGCTAGATTTTGGTAGATTTCTTGCAAATTTACCAAACACTTGGCAGAATTTCTGCAAGTCTGTCGGATTTTTGGCAGATTTTCTGTAAGTCTGCAAGACTTTTAGCAGATTTTCTGCAAGTATGCCAGACTTTTGGTAGACTTCCTGTAAGTTTGCAAGATTTTTGGCAGATTTCCTACAAGTCTGCCACATTTTGGTATATTTCCTGCAAGTCTGCAAGAAATTTGGCAGACTTTCTAAAGTCTGCAAGTCTGGCAGATTTTTGGCAGATTTTCTGCAAGCCTGCCAGATTTTGGTAAACTTCCTGCAAGTTTGCCAGATTTTTGGCAAATTTTCTGCAAGTCTGCCAAAGTGGTACAGACCGGTCGGTTCCTATGAAAATCGATCGCTCTGTACCTCCGTGGAGGTGTTATGTTTTCTAGATACGTTCAGATCGATCGATTCATTTAGGGACCAATCGATAAGTACAATTCATGAGATATTTTGATGCATATTCAATTAGGATTGATCGTTTAATATAATAAGGATTCTTAATGCAGTACTTAATGAAAAACTCTATGGTTATTGCAGAATCAAAAGAAAAAAGTTAAATAAAATGAAACATAACATGATTCTCGAGGAGATTAGCCAATCACCTTCTATTTAACAAACAAAAATATTTGAATACGGAGAAACTATGAAGAAGAAGAAACCACATGAATTGAAACTTAAACAAAGAAAAGTATTTGTGTCTAGAGAAACATGAAAATAAAAAAAAACTTAGAAACAATTTTCTGCTTCATTGAACATGAATCAAAGAGTCTAGGATAAAATATATATTTTTAAGAAAAGTGGGTAATATTAATATTGGGCCACAATGGCCGGCTCATTAGCCAAATTCCTACATAAATCTTGTAGGTGGTGGGACTTGATCCCTGATTGTGCATATGCATCTGCCTTTAGTTGATTTACCACCAACCACTGAAATAAAGATTACTTGCAGTAGGTTATCTAAATAATTAAAAAAATGAATTATCCTAGTAATTTATGCAACAAATAAGTTATATTAGTCTATATTTCAATTATTTATAGTATTTTAACTTCCATTAAATTATCTACAATAGTTGTTTTGTTTTTGAAATTATAAAATATATTCTTTTGTATTTATTTATGCGAAATAGTTACTCTGAGTTTTAAATCATGAAAAATACTCCCTTTGATTTTTTCAATTATATCCATCATGAACAATTATATTTGTATTTTTGTCAATTTTGTACATAATTTAACAGAATGCCATGTTTAGTATAAAGAGTTTTCCAAAATGAGAACATATTTGACTACAAGAAAATATAGTAAATTTTGACCAACGTTTTTGATCAAAATTATCTTTTGATCTCAGATTGATAAAGAAAATTGGATTTTTCACTTATTTTTGGTCAAAAATTTTAATCAAAATTCACTTTATTTTCTTGTAGATAGTTATGTGTACAATAATTATGTATGTAATGGACACAAGTACAAATATAAAGTATTAGCATCAATGTTTTAGGATTTTGATATATTAATCAAAGAGATATTTTGTACAATTCAAAACTCAAAGAACTAGTAACTACTATGGACAAAATTCCCTAAATATAATGAAATCACATTGTTATAATGGAATTGAAAATAATTAGTAAAGTAGAATTCTAGAAGTCTATCTTCTAGAATTGTGTCTTTTGTTTCTCATTACTAAATGCAATACGAGATAGTTGGTGAAATTATAAACTATTATTTGTTTTCCTTTCGGGAGCATCCCATATGTATTGTTAAGATTTATTATAATATAGATATAAGTTTTTACTGAAATTCAATTTTACTCTTAGTATTAACATAATTGCACATTAACATTGTCAAAATGTACTAAGTCATGCATTTGGTATTCGGTCCAGTATTGACAAAAATAAAATCTATTTATGGTAATTCAACTTCTGTTAACTCATTAGTTTAGTCTGTTTTGCAACGACCTAACGTTTTGGAGAACTAATCCGTAATCAACTAATAAGTTTCTTGCTGCCTTTTATTGGTCGCATAGTTAAATTGCATGGGAAGTTTCGGTATTTTTAAATGATTATTTGTAATTGAAAGTTTTGTTCGCAGTTCATTAATTTAGCTAAGGCACGTTAGCCAGGAATATGTTTTGAGAATTGTCAAAAAACAATGAGTCGTCAACGCCAAGTCAATAGAAGAATCCAAGAGTTGACGACAAATTAGGCCAAAGTTGAAAACTACACGTTAATGTTAGTTATAGGTCTTGATCATAAAGACAATAGGAAGACCGACATTGATTCTAGATTTTATAAAGTACAATTTACTAATCTCTCTCAAACTTCTCCCTAAGTTCTTAGAGAATTAGGTATGGATGGTAAAGTCCATTCTCTAAGAACTTAGGGAGAAGTTTGAGAGAGATTAGTAAATTGAGCCTAGGTTATCGATTAGGTTTTTTGAAATAGATTTAGGTTGGTTTCTCGAGTAGAATAATTCCAACA
>OVBA01002640.1:160-32916 GCA_900406435.1 Lepidium aucheri | reverse complement strand
AAACCGGGACAAGCTAGATCAACCCACTCTCATGGTGAAGATCCCTTTCTGATCCGGCTGATTCAATACGACGCTAGCCGTAATCAAGCCGGATCCAAAGCATAAAGTCCGGCCCAAAGTGTTTAATGACCGATCCACATGCTAGATCTCTCCTCAGTGGATCAAGCCATCTCTCATATGACACTTTGGTCTCCTATCTCCTTAGCGCTAGCTTTGGGGTTTCGGCCCAAATCAGATCTCCCTTGATCAGGGAAATATCGACATTAAGCTCGGTCATATGAGAAGAGATCGGATCAAATCCATGTTTGCATAGGCAAGTGGATTGGAGATTTCCACTCCGATCTCCCTATCCTCGAGATCCACAAGGATCTACTCACTGATCATCGATTGAGAGTGGAGGATCAAGGGAGATTTCATATTCATAAGCATAAACAACAATAAGAAAAATAAAGAATAGAAAGTAAATGACAAAGATCTAAGCAAATACTCAATTCATTAAAGCATAAATGCAAAAACAAAGTACCTTAAGATCCAAGTATAAAGATACAACGAAATTAGAGAGAGTTTTCTATTTGCTAAAATATCCGATCCTTGATAAGATGACCATCAAAGGGTATTTATAGAGTTATTAGCATAACCTTAATGGCTAAATCGACTTAAGCATTTAACCAGAAATCTTCCCCTCGCTTATCCTTGGCGAGCTTGGACACCGAGGAGTGGTCTTGATGTTGTCCTCGTAGGTTAATGCCGCGTAGATGGTCTGAGTGGTTCAGGTTGAGCTTCCCTCGTGATGGATATGTTGAGGCGGGCGATTGAGGCTTCTTTCTGTTAGCGAACCGAGCGATCCTCGCCAGCGAACCGCAAGGCTGCAATCCGAGTATTGAGCAACTTCTTCTCCTTAGCAACTTGTTTCGATATTACATCCATTTTAGGCTCCTTTTTGCTCTATTACCTAGGAAAACTCCAAAACTCCAAATGCAAATGCAAAAAGTGCAAAACTAACCTAAATGGACCTAAATGCAAGGGAAACTACCTAAACGGATACAAAAGCAACCTAAACTAGTACTCTAAAACCATTAAAATCACACTTATCAATAGGCCTACGATCGATCGATCAACACAAGGATCGATCAATCACACCTTCTTGCCAGACCATTGCTCGACCTTATGATCGACCTGACATGTTGGAGATCGATCACACAAAAGTCAATGATCGATCGATCAACGTGCATCCGAAGCAAATACCTAATTTTCGTATTTTGCACCTAAATCTGAGGACATATAAATACTTATATTTTCTATTTCTTTTAGAGACGGTTTATAATTTACAAAGAACTAGAGAGCTATCTGTAAGCTAGAGAGAGAGAATTCAACATTGAGAAGAATCCCTAAACTCCCTTTTAATATTTTTATGCAATTTCAGTTTATTTTCATGATGTCTTTTGTTTCAATCCAAACCATGTTTGAGTAGTTCACCAATCATGTTTAGGGTTTCTAAGGATTTAGAAATCAACGATTAGGGACAAATAGAATCGAATCCAATAAGAGCATTCCCCATCTAATCCAATAAGAGCTAGGAATCTGAACTAGATTAGATGAGCAATTAATCCTAGATCGCGATAGTGATGTTTAGGTTGATTGTAAATAATTGAACCTACTTGTTTAATGCCTATTTATAATTTGGAACCAACGAGAGTTAGGACCTCTAGATTATCGAGTAGAGGCTCAAGTGCTATGAGAGTAGGCTTGTTATACCTTTTTGTTCAAGTCGAGAATTGAGTTTAATATTGTTCTGAATAGTTTCCCTAGTTAGATTCCTACTTCCCGATGAATACCATATGCCTGGTGCTTTTTATTATATAGTTTACATCGTTAAGTTGCTAGTTAATCATCAAAATCTGATTAGTATAGCTTGAGAAATATAGTCGATAGTCGATAGTGCAACATTTGATTCTTCGTGGATACGATCCTTAAGTACTACTACTTCATTGCTATGCACTTACAGTAGATTGCTTTACGTTAAAACCTGACTCGCATCAAGTTTTTGGCGCTGTTGCCGGGGAATCAATTAGTTGCCTTTTGATTAAGATTTGCTTTCAAGTCTATGCTCTTTTACTTACTTTTGTTTTTGTTTTAGGTTTATGCACCGAAGAAGTCAAGGTTCAGAGAATCTACTTGGTTTGAATAACGAAGAAATTGCTAGAGTTGAAAGAGAAAATCACAGAGCTAGAGTAATGAGTCAGGAAAACCAGCAGGATCCTCAGGGCCATGAAACTCGGCCAGCTGTTCCAAGAGATCAACATGTTCAGCAAATAGTTGAACAATTGCAGAGAGATTTGGCTATGCTTAGGAGGCAGCAAGAGAGGCCTCAACGCCGAGCCATAGGTGATATGGATACACCTCACACGTACTATCAGAATAGGTATGCTATTCGACCTCCACCTATCCAGAGGCAAGATTATGAGATCAAGCCTCAGCTAATTGGATTAGTTAAGCAATATGTCTTCAACGGTCTCCCAGGAGAGAATCCTATGAATCACATTGAGAACTTTGAAGACATGTGTAGTACCACGAGTTCAAATGGAGTCCCTGCAGACTATGTAAAGTGTAAACTGTTTCACCATAAACTCTCTGATAAAGCTTCTAGATGGTTGCGATCTTTGCCTCTAGGTTCGTCGACTACATGGGCTGAAGTTAGAGCTGCCTTCTTGGATCAGTTCTATACTAAGTCAAGGACTACAACATTGAGAAGCAAGATCTCAGCGTTTCAGCAACGTTCTGGTGAGTCTTTGCATGAAGCTTGGGAGAGATTCAAGGAATACCAAAGAGACTGCCCCCATCATGGCTATTTGGATGAGCAGTTGCTCAACACATTCTATGGAGGAATTGATTGGGAGTACAAGAACTCTTTGAATGCTGCTAGCAATGGAGATTTCATGACAAACACAAAGGATGAAGCCTTTACCCTCATCGATAACTTGGCTGTAAGTTCAGGGAACCATTTTCCACAATATGATCAAAGCAGAAAGGTCAATAGTGTGGAGATTCAGAGAATTGATGAGATTTCAGAGAAGCTTGACATGCTTATCAAAGCAAGCCGTGGAGAAAACCGAGGAGTGCATCAGCTGGATGACACTAAGGAAGTCAATCAAGTTCATGATGATTCTGATATGTCTGAAGATCAGAAGGAAGTCGATTATGTTAATTGGAAAAATAGAGGACAGAACCAGAACTATCTCTCATACAGGAACACCAATGTCGAGAATCCACAGGACATTGTCATGCTACCTCTGATAATGCCACAGGGATCACCATTTAAGGATAAACCGTTTATGCAAAATTCAGGATAGAGATGGAACAATCAAAGATCGAATTCAGGAGCTGGAGATTGGCGAAAACTTTACAAGCCATACACACAAGAGGCTACACAGCAAGATAGTTCATCTGGAACTTCTACTGATGAGATTAAAGCTCTCATTCAACAGCTTGTAATCGAGCAGCAAAAGTCTACTAGGGATCTCAATACTAAGGTGGACAGCATGTACAACGATTTGAACAATAAGTTTGAATCCGTTTCAGTACACTTGAAGAAGCTGGATACACAAGTGGCACAAACTGCTGAAGCTATGAGAAGACCACAAGGAGCTTTACCGGGTAAAGTTGAGAAGAACCCTAGAGAATCTTGTAATATTGTGAACCTTAAGGCTAAGGAACTCGATATGGACAAGGAGAGCAGCTGTGATGATAAATATCGACCTCCTATACCTAATCTCAAGGAGCTTGTAAAGCAAAAAGATCAAGGAGAATTCACCATTCCTTGTTCTCTTGGCAAGTGTAAGTTTGGTGATGCTTTGTGTGACACCAGTGCAAGTGTTTGATATGTCTGGATTTTAACGCTTTTTAGGATTATTCTTAGGTCATTTTCCATCCATATCATAGCATTTGCATCATTCTAGAGTCCTTATATAGCTCGGTGAGGTTAGATCGGCGAGTTTACCGCTGATCAAATCCCTCCTATCCTCTAGATTCATGTTTTTTACCTTTGTTTCATTTATAGCTATCATCTTGCTCTGTTTCTTAAGCGTTTCTCTGTTTTGAATGTTTAGGTTCTGTTTTTAATTTGTATTTTAGTCTATTTTGTCCTATTAGCTAGATTGCAAGCTCACTAGAAAACATAGCCATCTTTGTGACAGATTGATAGGTTGCTTGAACTAGGAACTAGTAGTAGATAGATTGCTTACAAGCAACTCCTGAGTATTGGTTCGACAATCCCATTACTTACCCTATGCTTCAATGATTTGATCTCTTAGGCTAAAAACCCTTGTTATCAAATTGGCTCCGTTGCCAAATCAGTTTTTGCTTGTTCCAATTTATAATTTGCTAGTCTTAGGATCAGGTTTAGTGTCATTACTATTATAACTTGTCTATATTTTACTTAGCTTGGATCTACAGGACCAAGCTCCAATCCTATTGACAAGTTTTTGTTTTTGTCCTTGCAGGCCTCGCAGGGACTCCTCGACAGCCAGACCCGAGGGCACCAGAAACAACCCAACCTCAGCATCTGCACTCGTTGACAGAACCTGAGTTCAAGGACCTTCGTACTCCTTGTTCCCTGTCCTCGATATGGCCACCTCATCAGCCGACGAGTACGCTGATCAAGACAACTCCGATGCTCTTGACGAGATAAAACCACGGATGATAGGAGCAGCGGATGAACCAAAGATATCCTATCCGCAGTACGGAATCACTCCACCGCCTGTGCTGAACCAGACCTTTACATGGAGACTTAGTCTTGAATCTCCTGGACCATACTCGGTTAAGGAATTGAAACCTGATGGAATTGTAGTGTTTCTGTACACAACAGGTGCTGAAGTCCACAGGAAAGATGAACAACTTAATGAGTTCATCAAGGAAGAGATGAAAACCAAGGAAGTGACAATTCCTCCCAAGGATGATTTAGCCAAATGTGTGGCATCCAAGTAAAGCTATTGACTTTAAACAAGCGCTGAGTGGGAGGCAACCCACTAATAGGTAGTTTGATTTTTGGTTTTGTTTTGAATTTGTTTTAGGTGAGAAAATTGAACAAATGGCTTTGATCGATCGATCCACTATGCGATTGATCGATTATCAGTTTTTCAAGGGTTTACGCTTGATCTAGTGATCGATCTTCACACATGTGATCGATTGATCATTGGAGAAAAAGATACTATGCTCGATCCTGTGATCGACCTCAACAGAGGATCGATCGATTGAACATTCATAGGAAAGGAACGCTCGATCTAGTGATTGACCTGCACACAGGCAATTGATCTATCAGCGGGCACAAAAAGGTTGCGCTCGATCCACTGATCAACCTCAAGGTAAGTGATCCGTCGATCAGCATACTTTAAAGGGTACGATCGATCAATCAGAGCACTGATCGATTGATCAGCAGGCCAGGTAAGTATTTATAACATATAAAACACGGATTTCGTTCAAAATATATTCTTTCACGGTTTTTGGGCGATTTTAGGCGAAAATCTCTAAAATCCTCTCTCTTCCCCGATTCTTAACCATTTTCGTCGATTCAAAAGCCTAACATGATCGAAGGTATGACTTCTAAATTTCGGATTTAAAAGTGACAAAAATTGGTGAGATTTTTGGAAATTCTAGATTTTGATTTATTATTGCTCAATTGTGTTAATCAAATATCTAGTCATGATTCTATAGTGATTTTGACCACTCTTACCGATTACATGTTTAGATTTTTGCCTAGAAATCGATTGTTAGGTTGTTGTAGAATTTTGGATTTTTGGTATGAAATCGGAAATTTGTGTTGTTGATTGAAGCATTGGTGGATTATTTAGATGTTTTATGATTGATTTAGCAATTAATTTCACAAAATTCTCACTTGGATTACAAATTTTCGATTTTCGAAATTTTTTGAGGATGTTGATTTTTCTCGGTTTTGTTTGTTCGATTTGTGCAGATCATGGATAAAACTCGCAAAGGCAAGCAACCTTCCTGAAAGGTTAGACGTTCATCTAACTTAGAAGCTGGACAACCTTCAAATCCGCAAGTGTTCGAGCGTACATGCTTGCCTTGGCCTAGACCAGATGGTAAACCTTTTGAGAGGAATTTGGATAATCGGTCTGATCCGTCGTTGTTGAAGAACGACATTACTTACAGGAAGAGATAAAAGGATTCAAGATGGGAGAGCTTTCATTCAGTATTTTATGATCAGTTGTTGAGGAACAAGCTCGTCCCTACCAAGTTTTTGTGTCCGACGACATTGAGCAAACATGGTATTCTGATGATGTTACGAGCTTGCTCGAGAGATTAGGCCTTGGTACATTCATGACCAAGCCACAGCCACTGTACCCGGAGGCAGTCTGACAGTTCTTAGCCTTTTGTGATCTTCATCTTGCAGCTGACCCACATGCTCCTTTGTATACTACTTACTTGACATTTTTGTATCGTGGTATTCGCTACACTCTTGAGCGTTCAACAGATTTGTCGGATCTATGGGTTCCGCGAGGAAGCCAACATCACACTACCTTCTAGAAAAGGTACTCCTCTTGATGCTCTTTGGAACATTTTAGCTGGTGGTGCATTTTAGGGAAGAGATTCGAAGCTCACCAAAATCCGACATCCTGTGATTCCGATTATGGCTCAGATGTTGGGGTCAACAATATTGTGCAAGGAGGTTAACCGTGCGGTTACCAGACTAGAGTTGGAGATACTCCATTATGCTTTGTATCCTGCGATATCGCACTTGTATGATTCTACACCTACTCCTGATGTTGGTCATTGTGACATCAACTGGGGATATGTGTTCCCAAAGTCACTTCAACCAAACGTCTATTCCGAGGCAGTCCGAGTCAGCCTATGACCGAGACGATAGGTAGTCTCTTCACTCCCATGTTTGAGTATATGCAGATGGATCATAGCAACACAGTGAAGAATAAGAGGATATCATATGTTAATGATCAGGTTTTGACCAACTTCCCCTACATCATCGAGCAAACGAAGTAGAGGCACTTCACTAGGGATGTTGAGCCTTACCTTGTCTCCTTGCCTGCACATGTGCTTACATCTCCCATCTATAGAGAGAATGTGATCTTCGAGCCACACATTGCACATCCTCATGTTGCAGTCCGAGAGAGAGAGCAGCCTCACCCACCTCGACGATCTACACGGAGACGTCCAGCAGCTACAACACCAGCACCTATACCATCGCAGCCCAATGTCGCTCAGACACTTGAACATATCATTCAAGAGTACAGTGCAGAGTATGACATTCCTCATCTCTTTGATGACTGAACTGGGCAGCAGTACCGATGTTGGCACTATGAGATAGAGCAGAGGAAGCATTCGATGAGGAGACACCTTTGGGAGGAACTTAGGAGGATACCAGTTGCTTTTTGTATGAGTGCACCTGCTACAGATCAGCCAGAGAGTAGCACGAGAGCTGAAGCTCACCGATCAGATGTTGCTGGACATCAATCTGAGGCTGACTCCAAGGACACAGAGGATCAGCCACTTGAACAGCGCATTCCTCGTCGTCGTAGGCGAGTACCTGGAGACTGAGAGAGCCAGAGCCTTGAGTGATCAGTTTTTCTTACCCTTTTCCTTTCTTTATTTCGTTTTTTCTTTTTTTCTTTCTTTTTTATGCGTAAGTCGTGTTCTTTTCTACCTTGTTTACACATCGGGGACGGTGTGAAGTAAGTCTGGGGGAGATGTACTTGCTGTGACTAACGCTTTTTCCTTTGTTTTTTTTTCTTTGTAGTTGTTATTTTCAGACTTTAACTCTTTTTATGTTATGTTCTTGAGCTTTTGAAACATGTTGTCATGATTTTCGAGGATTGTTGCACCATTATGCTTTTAGGATTGTTGCTATTCACTTGTTGGGGATAGATTGACTATTGGAAAACCAAGAGACAAAGCATCTTCTCAAAGACACATATCGATTTTCAGGTATTCGAAGAATCTTTGCCGATTTCAACTTTAACCTGGCTTAATTTTCTTTTCAAGGGACTTGGTATGCATTGGATCAGATTCCTCTCTTCAGCCCTGAAAGACTTATCCGTAGTATGGTTCCCCTCTCTTAGATATTCAAATTATTAAGATTCTGATGTGACTGAAAACAAATTTGAAGCATGTAAAATATGGCCAAAGATCAAAGTTTTGTTCCAAGGAAGCCACTTTTGCTTTCATTCTTTGAGTTGCTTAAGAACCAACCAGTTGAAAAAATAAAATGATACCCTAGGTAAGTAGGGAGATATCTGGTTGGACAACCAATAAAAAAAATAAAATGATTCCCTAGGTAAGTAGGGAAAGATTGGCTGATCAGTCGATAAAAAAAATACAATTTACCCTATGTAAGTAAGGAGAAATCATCTGCAAATGAATGGAATGAGAGGAAAGGAACCAAAGGAAGTTAGTCTTGTGTTCAGATAAAGGCTGATGATGAGTCCATGTGTCCATTGATCGATACCCCCTTGATGAGATAGCACTTAGATGATTAGGAAGTCGGTATGGTGCATTTGGGTATTTGGATATCGATTGTGGAATCTAATTGGCAAGAAGCTAAGTCTGGGGGAAGTACAAGGTGGTCTCGATACCAACATAAGTGTTGATGGTTCATATGGAGTGTATTGTGCAATGTTTGATGACGAATGAGTTCTGTAAGGGAATCTTCTCTTTGTTCTTTTCTTTCTTTGCTTGAGGACAAGCAAGAAGCTAAGTCTGGGGGAATTGATATACCCCTATTTTACAGGTTTTGAGCTCATTAACATGCCTACTTTTAGAGTCTTCTTTTTGTGTTTTATGTTACTTCTAGGTGGAAAATGTAGGAACTTGGATTATTGGTATTGAAGCATCGTTTGGATGGTTTTGGAGCATTACTTAAAGTTTTCACGGAATAGACCTACGATCGATCGATCGACACAATGATCGATCGATCACACCTTCTTGCCAGACCATTGCTCGACCTTACAATTGACATGACATGTTGGAGATCGATCTCACAAAAGTCAATGATCGATCGATCCCCAATCTGATCGATCGTTCAACGTGCGTCTGAAGAAAAGACCTAATTTTCCTATTTTGCACCTAATTCTAAGGACATATTAATGCTTCTATTTTCTATTTCTTTTAGAGACGGTTCATAATTTACAGAGAACTAGATAGCTATTCTGTAAGCTAGAGAGAGAGAGAGAATTCAACAATCATTGAGAAGAATTTGTAAACTCCCTTTTAATATTTTTATGCAATTTCAGTTTATTTTCATGATGTCTTTTGTTTCAATCCAGACCATGTCTGAGTAGTTCACCAATCAAGTTTAGGGTTTCTAGGGATTTAGGAATCAATGATTAGAGACAAATAGAATCGAATCCAATAAGAATATTCTCCATATAATTTTTGTTCTTAATGCTTAGAGTAGCCTGATAACCTAATCTATGAACCTAGGTTGTTAGCATTCTACTAGCTTGCTAAGAATCTGAACTAGATTAGATGAGCAATCAATCCTAGACCGCGATAGCTGATGTTTAGGCTAATTGTGGATAGTTGAACCTGATTGTTTAATGCCTATTCATAATTTGGAACCAACGAGACTTAGGACCTCTAGATTATCGAGTAGAGTCTCAAGTGCTATGAGAGTTAGCTTGTTATACCTTTTTGTTCAAGTCGAGAATTGAGCTTAATATTGTTCTGAATAGTTTCCCTAGTTAGATTCCTACTTCCCAATGAATACCCTATGCCTAGTGCTTTTTATTATATAATTTACATCATTAAGTTGCTAGTTAATCATCCAAATCTGATTAGTATAGCTTGAGAAATATAGTCGATAGTCGATAGTACAACACTTGATTTGTCGTGGGTACGATCCTTAAGTACTACTACTTCATTGTTGTGCACTTGTAGTAGATTACTTTAGGTTAAAACCTGACTCACATTAATAAGCCGCCAATACCTTTCTCTCGATAAATCTATTCAAAGGCACATAAGAGGGTACTCTCCAAGCTCAAATTGGTGGTGGAGAAGATAGATGTACCATTGCAGCACTTATACTTCATGAGAGCAGTTCTTGCTAACCACGAGAAAGTTGAGAAGATCGTGGAATCGCATGGACAGTTGGGAATGACTCAAACTGAGTCTAAGCAACTCAATAAGTTGGAATATCCAGGTGAGTTTACCGTTCTATGCACTCTTGGGCAATTGGAATTTGATGATGCTCTATGTAATTCAGGTGCGAGCGTGAATGTTATATCATTCGAGATAGTGAAGAAGTTGGGAGTTGAGCATATATAGGATCATACCTCCATCTCTTTTGGAGATGCTTCCTAGAAGTGCCCACGTGGAAAGATAGCGGATTACCTACTCATGGTTGGAAATGACAAAAATCAAAAAAACTTCATAGTGGTGGTGATGGCATGAGGTGGTATGGTTCTCTTGCTCTTGTGAAGACAGTATCTGAGCACTATTGAGACTAACATCGATTTCCCCAACAAGAGTGATTCTAGAGAAGGTAAACAAAAGGGTCTCATAACCTACTTCAGCTTCCAGTGATAGCTTCTACAGTATGATCAAGTCGACACGTAAGGATAAGACAAAATCAGAATTAGTGACAGTGGTTTGGACATCATCAAGCTTTGATGAGTTGTTTGGCTATGAATCAGGCGAGGAAGGAGTTTCCGTAGGGAGCTTGCATACCACCCTATGGATTGTTTTGACACTCCAAATTGATATGTCTATATTTTAGCTAGTTTTAGGAGTCTTATTTGTATATTTTGTATCCATATTTATTACATTTGCACCATATTAGAGTCTTTTTAGGTTCATATTGCATACTTTGCATTCATATTGCATGCATATAGCGTTTTTAGGTACTTTGGGAACTAAATTGGAGCATTTTGGAGTGATTATGGACATAAGGACTTGCATGGACTAGACTGGATGCTGAGCTCGAGAAAAGGAAGTTGCAAAGAAAGGATATTTGACTGCCTCGACCTTACCCCTACCGCACACTTGGTCAAGTTACGGATCGCGTGCGGCCAAACACACAACTCCACCCATCCCTCGACACAGCCATCTCGAGTTCTGATATTTCTAAAGAATAAGGCAGAACTCCACCCTCAATTCGACATCAACGTGCGAGTTGTCTATCTATTTTCTATTTTGTTGAATTTTTTATCCATGTTAACTTTTTAAAGGTTATGTACTGTAGGCTATAAATATCCATTTACACCCACAAACAATGATGCACGTTTTATTTCCCAATCTAGCAAAGTTTTAAGTTGTCTTTCTCTCTTTTCTCTTTGAGTTTTTCACTTTGAATGTTAGATCTTTGCTGATCCATTGAGTTATTGCAATTTCTACATTCACCATTGTTTCTTATATTTTTTTGTCTTTCTAATCATACCATTTACTTTAATTTTTGGGTTTACGTTTTGCATCATGATTAGTGAGTAGATTCATTAGGGTTTTGTGAAGAGATGAGCTAGATCATGGTAGATCTAGGGGTTTTCTCTATTTCTTAAGTTTATTCATGCTTAGATCTCTCCATTCTAGGTATTTTTAATGCTGATTTCAACTTGATCACCTGAGATTTGATATTTGCATTCCTCACCCACAAAGTGTTTATGAAAATGCTTGACTGAACTTAGATTTAGGATTTGCTTATCTAACCTAAGAGATTGGTTGTTTAGAGAGTTTATTGGCTCTGTTAGATTGTTTCTTAATGCCAAACCGAGTGTGGGTCACCAAAGAGATATGGGTCAGACTGCATCTGGGTTGAGTTCAATAGTCATGAGAATGATATTGATTACTTGATTGATTGAATCTATTGCCTAGAGATCACTTTAATAGGTTGTTAAGCAAGTGAAGAGAACCCTAGCAAAGCCATGGTCAATTACCCCAACTCCTCATGAACCCATGTTAATCACCTGTTATTATTGCATTTCATACTCTATTTTAATCTAATACTTTGTGCCTTACTTGCTCTATTTGCTATTGTCACTACAAAAAAACATGCGTATAGCATCAGTAATATTATATCACTTAAATAAATGACACTATATAGTCACTTATTAACAAATAACACATTATATGATTTAACATCATTTATAATAAATAACATTATTAGTATATCTTTTACAACCGCACAAGACATCACGTACAATATCAATGAAAATAGTTGCATCAATTGTTTGAATTGACACTAACTATTTGAGTTACCACTTTCAGGGTCATATTTATATGTGATGGAAATAGCATTTGTATCAATTAAAATTATCATAAACGAATAATACAAATGACACTATACGTCTAATTTTTTGTAGTGTTCTGAGTTTTTTTCTCTAGTTTATCTTCTAATTTCTATTTGGATTGCTTGATCAAACTACTTGATTTGGCTTGGATTAGCTTAGTTGATTGAGTACTGGTTGTTTGTTACAAACCTAGATGGATTGATACCTATTTTACTACATAGGATTTGTATTAGATTGACACCAAAAATCTATTAATCACAGATTATGATTGTTAAAACAAACGTATCCTTGACAACAAATTTATTGTTAATGCTTATGGTTCTTTTCAATTTTTACAGGGAAGCTCAAATTAGGATGGTCAAGACCTTTCACTGTAAATGAGATCAAGCCAAGTGGAACTGTAGTGTTGCTAGATGTTGTATGATTTGAGTTTGAAGACGATGACCCGCGAATGAAGCTGCACATCACAAACAATGACTTGTTTAAGGAAAGAGTAGTCCCTCCTTAAGATCCACCCGACATCCGAGAGGCAACTGAGTCAAAATAATAACTTTAAATAAGTGTTGAGTGGGAGGCAACCCACTAGTAGGTTCTTTTCTTTTTCTGCATTTTTTAATTTGTATTTTTCTTATTTTTGTTTTCTTTTGTTTTAGGTAAGAAAATCCTGGTTAGAGTGCTAAGATCAATTGATCTAGCTCAAGATTGATCGATTTATCAGGACTTACAGATGATCACAAGACCGAATGCATGCGATTACGCGTGTGCGATGCGATTGATCTGTCATTAGTTTTAAGGATCTAGATTGATCGATTCAATGACAGACTGATTAGTCGGACGAGGCAAACAAATTGGAGGAAGAACTAGAGATCGACCTTAGTGAGTAGATCGATCGATCAACGGAGAGGAAAAGTGTGAAAAATCAAGACTGATCGATCCAGTCTCTGATTGATCGATCCTAACTCATGTAAGAACTTACTTTTTCAAACTGGTTTAATTTACTTAAATTAAACCAGAAAACACTTTCAATACACCAAATGGTCGAGGCTTTGAAACAAGACCATCACAATTTTGATGTTCTTTCCCTCATGGGCGATTTTTGTGAGACTTTTTCCATAAACTTCAATCCACAATATTTTTTTTAAATTCGTAACAGTTTTGAATGCTTTTGTTGTCTATTCCACTTGATTTTTCCTCATCTTTCTGAGTATCATACTCACTTGATCGATTTGAAAATCTATGACTCTTTTTCAACTTTTTCATTCTGCAAATATTGAAGGTTTTCAGAATTTCTAATTTATGCAATGTACTTGATTTTTGTGGCATGATTCATGTTCTTATTACATTGTATACTGATTTTGTGACTGGAATCGCCCAATTTTTGATGTTTTTTTGTGTAGAATTCGAGTTTTAGGTTCATGGAGAATTTTGGAAATTTTGGTTTAAGATTGGAGTTTAGAACAATTGATTGATGCATTACTAGATGTTTTGATAGTTAGATATTGAGTTTAACTTGAATTCATCACATGATCCTAGTTCTGAATCCGAAATTTTGATATTTGGTACCTAGTGTTTGATTTATGCCTTGGATGTTTTTGTTTGTGTTGTTTCAGATCATGACTCATGTAGGAGAGAAGAAGCCATCTCAAAAGGTCAAGAGATCTTCAGTGAAGGAGAAAGGGCAACCTTCCAATGCTCGAACTAGAATGAGGATGATGAGATGATGGCCAAACCTTGGCCGCGACCAGATGCTTTCTAATATCAGCCCACAACATCAATGTCTCCAATTATTGGTAACACTCTTATACGGGTTTAGACCCTTGATTCAGACTTCTCAACCTTGTGTGTACCTCCCTATGATAATGGCTCGCAACAAACCTCTTCCGAGGTAGTTGCTTCATCTTCTTCCAACTACGGATGGGAAGCTTGTTGTTCTTCTTTCTTGTTGTCAGAAATTGATCCCACCAACTAAAAGCATAGTCATAGAATTTCGTGGCTGCATAACGGACCTTGCATTCCTCTGAGTAATGTTGACAACCGAACACAAGTTCAATTTTCTTCTCCCACTTAATGTATGCGTCCAGATCACTCTTACCATGAAAAGCGGGAATCTTCAGTTTAAGTCCACTAGGAGCATTTTTTTGTTGATTTGCGTCATGTCTAACTCTTCTCCTACTACGAGTACTACGTAAAAGGTTCGATGAAGAATACAACTAGGATTCTTAGAGTATTTATAGCTAAAGAAAATGGGCTGTGCTTAAAAAGGCCGTAAACATACTTAGCCATTTAAAACATAACATAAATAAAAACATAAGAAGAAGCCCACATATTCCTTAGCCGAGTTGTTTCTTTTTCACCGGTTTTAGGAAGCATGTTGTCAATGGGGTTATAGTATAAAGTGTGTGTGTTAACAAACCTCGTTAAAAACCTTATGCTAGAAAACCCAAAGGGACAAACTAGTAACAAGGAAAAGAGTGTAAGAACACACACCTCCTATTGACAACCCTTAGTCCGCTTGAAGCACAACCAATATGGTCGGATAAGCCATAAGACTAAGGTTGCTTGAGGCTTGAAGTAGCATTGTGCTAATAGCCTGCTCAAGTAACTTAGCTTTAGCTCGAGTAATAGGTCCAATTGGCAGATCCAATGCTTGTTGTGCTTCCTCTGGTTCAAGCTCCATGTTGTCCTTCTTGTTTTGGTTCATGTTGTTGCTCCATTATCACATCACTCGTTCTTTGGACATGAGAGTTTCGCTTGGGGGACAACGAGTCTGAAATCTGATGCCGATCAAATGGGTACCGACCAAGTACATATGCACAAACACATTAAGGAGACTTGGCATGATTGGACTTTGTACTTTCGTACATATGATCTCACCTGCTGTAACTCGAGCTCGTCCATCAGTTCCTTGCCTATTGCGAGCTTTATGATATTGCGGATTCACATGGTTATTGAGAGATGCAACACTCACCTATCTGTCTAGTGGTTTCTTGCACAAGATTTTGATCACGAAGCTGTGTGATTTGTATATCTTTGACAGGAGTGCTAGTGAGCACATCATCACGGATCGAGGATATGTGGCACAATCAACCAAGTTCACTTACATCAAGAACCCTGTGATTAGGATGGTTGGAAAGATCTTGGGATCAACGATTTGGGGCAAAGACAATTTGGAGTAGTGACCAAGCTTGAGCTAATGATGCTACACTGTATGATCGCCCATGTAGTTCCAGATCTCTATGAACACACTCTCAAGCTCTGACACAGAACTGGGGTTATTTCTTCACCCACAGGCTGTATTGTTGCTGTTTTTGAAGTTTGTCTGATCTGCCTCTGAAGGTGACGGTTGGGAGTCCCCTCACTCTAATTTTCATGCACCATTGGATTGATCTCAACATGACATAGAAGGTAAGGCAGATTCACTTGATGGATGAGAGGTATATCATCAACTAAAAGTACATGAAGACTGGGCTTAAGTATATGTACTATGACCGGATGTCTAGATCTTACTTGTGTATGCTACCTCTGTCACACCTCACCTTAGTTACTTGCCGCTCCAGCGTAAAGTCTCTATCTCACATCACTCATCCAAAGGTTGCAGAGCTAGAAGGTCGCCATGCAGAGATGGTGATACACTCCTCCACAAGATCCTACTCAGCCGTTAGCTCCCACTAATACCACGATGGAGCACATTATGCTTGAGTACATGGCTGAGTATGATCTCCCTGCTTTTTATGAAAATTTTACTGACAAGGAGTACAGGAGATGGGTGCATGAGACTGATCGCAGAAAGCACTCTTTCAAATGAGGTGCATTTGGGATGTACTAAAGAAGATCAAAGTACTGACACATTCATGCCTAGGCGATCCACTAGAGACTGCACAAGCTAGCACATATGACAGAGCTGCTGACGCAAGACCCGATGTTGGTGGACACGGGAACACAGGTCCAGAGGAAGATGAGGACAACGATGACATCCCACTGAACTCCCATTTTCCATGTCATCGCAGAGCATCTGGACAGCGCGAGAGTCTAAGTCCGGGGACATCTAGATTTTGTCTATCTTTCTTACCTTTTAGTTTTCAAATTTTGATTTATTTTTCTTCTTTTATTTTTGCGTAAGTCTTGCTTTTTATGTCTTATTCTCACCGGGACAGTATGAAATAAGTCTTGGAGAGGACACTTGCTGTGACTAAAACATTTTCTTTATTTTGCTTTTATTTTTACTCATTTTTCATGTTTTTTAGAGTCATTTTTATTGAGTCTAAACCGTTTGTAGGGAATCGTGATTTTTGAGGAATTATTGCATTTTCAGGACCTTAAGTAACCATTGACTCATATTTAACAGGAATCAATTGACTATTGGAAAACCCAGAGATCATGCAACTTCTCATCGTTCCCATATCCTCTTGGGAATTGAAAGGATCTCATGCCAGCTTTATACCTAACTTGAGTTAATTATGTTTTCAAGGGGCTTAGCATACATTGGATCGAGTTCTCTCTTCAGTCTTGAAAGGTTTATCTGTGTGAGTTTGGTTCCCCTGTCCCAACCTTTCTAAGTACTAGATACTAGAAATAGGATGCATGGAACTTAATGAGCTAAGTAAAAGATGAGATGACTTTCTTTGAAGTGAAGGGGTAGAAAATTTTCCAATGATCCCATTATTTCACTTTTTGAAGAAATGATCACACTAAGGTTGAAGCCAGGCCTAGGAATATTTTCCATGAGGACATTATTCACCTACACCTTTGAATTACCAAAAAGTAGCCAATAAAAATAATAAAATGATACCCTAGATATGTAGGAAAAAATCGGCTCCAAAGTAAAGGAAAAGAGAGAAAATGAACCATAGGGAAGATAATCTTATGGCTGATGAAGAACTCATGCATCCTTTGATCAATATTCCTTTGGTGAGACTGCACTTAGATACTTTAGGAAGTTGTTATGGTGCATTCGATTTCTCATTTGGATTGCGGAGTTTATTTGGGATGGATGTAAGGTCTAGGGAAAGTACAATGTGATCTCGCTCCTGTAAGGTAGGTTTTCCATGTGGATTACTAAAGGGTCTGATCTTGTAGTGTTCTCATGATGAAATGACTTGCCCTGTTTTTACTTCACTTTTCGTGATTGGCTTTTTTGTTTGCTTAAGGACAAGCAAAAGACTAAGTCGGAGGGAGTTGATGTAGCACTTTTATCATTTTATGACGCATGTTTTCTCTAATTTTTTCGAGTCTTTTGCAGTATTTTTGAGTTTTTATAAGTGCAAAACGAGTTAGGATGGGATTAGGTATTCAAAGCATGAATTGGAGGAAAAAGAATCAAGTTAGGCATTTTTAGAAGCTGAGATCGATTGGTCTCAATCTAGACTGATCGATCCCGTTATTACCAAAGGATGCGCTCGATCCAGGGAACAAACCACATGATTTAAAACTGACCATTCTCCACAAGAACAATCTATTTGCATCCAGATTGATCAATCCAGGGTCCTACACAAGAAAACCTAGAAATTTCTCTATTCTGCTCGGTTTAATTGATTTTGTACCAGACGCATTTTATACCTTTTAAATTAATTTTGTTTTTGACAGTTTTTAGAAACACAGACTCATATTTTTGAGCAGCAACTTTGAGTTTTGTTAATGTAAGATTTTGGAAGAGAATTTCATACTCTACAATTTTGGAAAAGATTTCTGAATCCTCTTTTAATTTCTATTGCAATTTCATTATGTTTTCTTCAATATCAATTTCTTATTTTTTTTTTCATGTCTGAGTAGTTCCATAATCAAGCTTAGGGTTTTAGGGAATCAATGAATTAGGAACAAATAAGGTTTAATCTTGAGTGTTCTTCATCTATTGTTGTGTTTAATACTTATGTTATCCTGATCACCTAGCTCATGCTATTAGGATATTTAACTCACAAGTGCTTGTTAGATGTCTGAAAAGACATAGATTAGTAATTAGTCTTTAACCAACGAAAGCTGATGTTAAGGCTAATTGTGAACTTATCAGACCCAATCGATAATGCATGTTTAGATCTCTAGGACCAAATAATTGTTTAAGATTCTACGTTGCTAGATATAGTAGTTGACGCCCCTACAATGAGCTTGCTATAAAATTATTGGGAATTAGTTGTAATTGTGCCCTAAATAGTTTTCTGGTTTAGATTCCTTACTACTTGATGAATTCCCTGTGCTTGATGTTTTTATTTATTGACTTTCACATTATTTATTTGCTTAAATTGTTAGTTACAATCACCAATATCAATTTAAATTTCTTAGCTTAAATTTGGTTTAGAATTTGATAGTGTAACACTTGATCTTCTTGAATTACATCTCTAATCCCTAAATACTATTCTGATTTGTTGTTGTAATAGTTTCACAGGGTTAAAACCTGAATGTAACACCTAACCAGATTCAATAATCAATAATGACATTTCTTTTTTAATGTTTATTTTAATGTTTTCGAATTATTTGTCTGAGAATTTGCCTACGTTAGTATCGTGTATCTAGATCCTCAAACCCAACAAGTAATTGCTTAATGGAACAAAAGAAATAAAAAAGTTGGAGGACATCAATTTTTGAAGTATTTGGTTTGTGTAGTGGTTAAGCAATTAATTATTTTGAGGGCAGAAAGTAATGTGTCTCCACGTGGGAATTAAAATCTTTTGTTTTAATTTTTTTTTCTCAACGGAAAAATTTCGATAAAAAAAAGATGAATCACAAAATTAAACAAAATCTGAAACATAAATTGTTCTTCTAATTCTACAAACAAGAAAATCAGCACTATGGAAAGTAGTATTAAAAAGCTCTTCAATGTTCTACGTATGGAGACAAAATTGGCCACTCGTTTAAAACTAACACCATCACTAAAACATTCGAATAGTCTGTCACTAGCTTGACCTTTAACATGTCTCGAGAAAGAGACACAATATCACCAATAAATCGCTTCAAACTTGGGAATGGAGAGAGAAAGACTTCATCGGATAGCAGGAGCTCTCATACATTCTCCCTCAGCAGAATCTAGGAAGTAATACCAACCAAGCTCACAATGAAGATTTGAATCCTGCCACAATCCATAAACACAACATTGATACCCAGTAAATCCAGGATTAGCTATGGTTAGACTACCTATCTCTGCCCATAAAGGGGTTGGACTGAGGGACCCCAAATGAAGCTATGAAGGGAGATTCTTCTTGGGATTCAACCACTCAGCTGCATCTGATTCAGTTTGCGTAATAAAATCTTTAGGATCTTTGTCAATATTTAAGAAGATCTTTGCATTTATGCTTTCCAAATATGTTATATGATCCATGGAAAAATTGAATTATCTGTTTTATCTGGTACTCGTCAAAATAAATATTCCAAATTTGACCAAGTTGGTTTCCCTGAAAATATATCAATAGCTGATGAAATATTCGAAAGAGCCCATGTTTAAAATGCGAGAGAGCATTCAAATAAGACATGGTGTATCGATTCTGATCAGAATCACATCTATTGTAGACCGAATCAAAATTTAAAGCTTGACATTGTAGCTTATCTTTGGTTGTCACACAACCTGAGATTGCTTGCTAAATGATATGTTTTTATCTTACATGAGCATTTCTGATTCCAAACCTGGGCCTAAACGACCTGAAAATTTGGACCAGAACTACCAATATCCACTAAGGAATTATTCGCTTCAATCTAATAACCTCATTTAATTGAATAACAACCTGTCTTAGTATAGCACCACCCCCTATAATTTGATCTTGACCTACGTGGAATATGAATGCGTAAAACCAAGCAGACATCCTCAGATTCTAGGAATTAACGTAATAAGATTTTTCGACATGATCTAGAAGCTGGATCAATAATCTGGTCAACAATCAAATCTAGATAAATATTTGGCCCTATTCCTTTTGTTGATCTTGGAGATTCACCTGGAATCCATGAGTTCCTCCAAACTGAGATAGAATATCCACCCCAATTTCTTAATAATTCTTTTATAACTAGAGATCTCGTAGATATAATAATGCTCCAACCATGGGATGGTGAACATGTCTAGATCAGATCCATTGGGCTATTGTTCTTGAAATATCTCCCTTTTGAAATGGTTGAGAATAGAGAATCTGGAAAATTTAATAAACGCCATGTATAAAAACCCTAAAACCTAATGTGCCATGGGACTACTAATATAATTCCTAATTATTAATGAAACATATGAGCCTTAACTAATGGTTCTAATAAAAACAAGGGAATCTTATAATAGGATAGATTTTTGACCCATCTAGCAAACTAGCTGGATCTTGTTATCTCGTGGCCGAGCTCTTCTATCTGTGGTGCCATGTTGCACCAGATCCCTCCCTGTTTAAAAGATTATACCTCGTATCTCTCAGCATGTTTCTTTTCTTCATGGGCCATCTTCGTCTTCCAACTCCTTGTTTTTCTCGAGGTTCTTCTCCAGGCCTTCACATGAAAACTCATTCTCTCGGTCTTCTCTAATGCGTACTTTACTGGAGAATTCGTCATTCTCTCGGTATTGTTCACATACTTGTACTGGCTGCAACAAATATTGTTTGCCTTCATGTTCACCATCAGGCATGGCCTCTACTTTCTCATCCTTGCTCGCAACATTGGAGGACTCTTTGTTAGCATCCCTCCCACGTACACGTCTTTAAGCAGCATGTAACCAACACGACTCCTCTTCTCCAGGTTGTTTTATCTTCACCTTTTCGGACCAAAATCGACAGTGTGCAAGACAAACCTGCTCCTTCATAGCCTCCATTTTTTGTGGCTCATAAGAAGCAGTTTGTTAGGATTCTTTAAATAGTGCAAGTGCATGATTCAAGGTGATCTTTTTGTCATACACCTCGAACACATAAGCCCTAAGATGCTTGTTTTGTAAGACGTGCTTGTCAAGGATCCAAGGTTATCCCAACAGCATGTAGCACGCACCCATTGGGACTATATCACACTTGGGGCAGTCATTGTATTCACCATCAACAGAGAAAAGAACCAAGACACGATGTATTACCTTAACATGGTGAGCTATCTACAGCCAAAAAAGTTCATATGATTGTGGATGAGACAATTGAGGTAGTTCCAAATGTTTTATGAAGGATGTGGCGATGACATTGACACAGCTCCTTGGATCAATGATAAGATCAACATCCACACTTTGAATGCTGCAGCTAGTTTATACAAATTCTTCGTTGGCTGCAGGATGTTTGGTGAAGGAGGCACATCACTCACATGCTTGATAATCAACATGAGCTTCACACTGGTTTGAAGCTTTTTTGTCGATTCCTCATTTTCTCCAGCCTTAAGATGCACAACTTGACCAAGCAGGTCCATGAACCCTCTTGGATCTTTCGTCATGGTCAGAGAATGATCAAGGTCAACATCACATGGCTACGGCTTGGTAATCAACGCTATTGCCTCATGGTCCGAGTATGGAATGCGTAAAGCACCCCCAGAAGGATGCACGTCTTCCACATGGGCACTAATATGTATTCATTTTAGCTAGTTTTAGGAGTCATTTGCTATTCACTTTGCATTGATTCATATAGTGTTGACATTGTATTAGAGTCTTTTTTGGTTCATTTGCATAGTTTGCATTCACATTGCATACAGTTCGCATTTGGAGTTATTTTCAGGAACAACTCTAGTAGTACCACCAGGATACCAGCCACAACAAGCTCAGCAACCCCTTGCACAGAGTCTAGATATGATGACTATTCTTCAACAACTTCTTCAGGGGCAAACATCGAGTAGCAAGGAATTGACCAAATGCAGGTTGATTTACATTCTAAGATAAATGCTTCTAACAATGATCTAAATTGAAAGTTCGAGACATTGAAATCCATGTTGAAGTATCTAGAGAGTCAGCAAGCATCTTAGGGATGAACAGATCAGAACCCAAAGGAGTATAATGCCAGCGTAAGTACTCTTAGGGATGGAAAATAACTTTTTACCCATGTAGGAATTCCTCCAATCTCTTAGGACAGCAATATTCAGGATGGGGAGGATTGCCAAAACGCTAAAATGCCTAAAACCCCAACTTCTGTTGGTCAACTAGTTGCCTATCTCGATGTACCAGGTCGAGTTGAGCCTCCTTTAACATCAAAATCTATTGTTCCGGAGGGAAAGAAAGCTTTTCATTCCCCGACAATGGTGCTAATTTGATAACAAGATTTTACTATCTTGCAAATACCCTATTGTACAATCATATCATTATAGCACAGAAAAGTTGTCTATCCAAGTGGGTTAGCAACTAGCAATTAGGACGCAATTGGACTTCTCTAGTTCAAGCCAATCATGTATAGTTTTAATTATCTACCGACCTAAATGAGCAATCTAAACAAGCAAATAACTGAAAAAAACAGCAGATATGCAAGACAAAACCAATCTTGGAAAATAAATAGAAAATAGAGCAACTTATAGTGAAACAGAGAATTCAACAAAAGACAGAGTATTAAACAACCAGATAAGAAAGAGGGTTCATGAGGAGCGGGAAAATGGATCAGTGGTTCACTTAATAAAACTCACATAGATAATCTCTAGGCATCAAATCCATAAACTACTAAATTCACTTTCATGGCAATCATTCTCAGAGAAGCGATCGACAAACTCTATCATCATATGAGTTTTACAACTTATCAGGCATGAAAAAACAACTTAATCTAGTGAATAAACATTCTAAATAATCAATCCATTGAGTTAGAAATATTAATCTCTGAAATGGTATAGTTAGAAATTTTATCAAACACCTTTTAGGTGCTAAAATGTCAAAGCATCATATTTCAAATGATAAGAATGAGATAAACATTAATAGCACCAAAACAGAAGAGATCTAGCTAATCTAATTTTAAGCAACCTAGAGAACCTAAGATCCAAAATAATCTATCCCTTTTCCTCAAGAACCCTAAATAATCTACTCATAAACCATTATGAACATAAACAAACAAGAAATGAGAATAAGATTACGTAATCAGAAAACAAAGAAAGAAATAAACAAGATACAAAGAGAACAAAAATTGCATTAAAAATTCACAAGGAGAGAGATTTGGTTCTGGAATTACAAAGAGAGAAAATGTTCAATGGATTCTTTCACAAAAGAGGCAAAAACAAGGATAAAGGTTTTAGGAAAATAAGAGGAGTTATTCTCTTATTCCACTAACCCTAAAAAAGATCCAAAATAAAAAGTCAATAAATATTCTTTGGAAGTGTCTAAGTCGACCAAGTGGATAGAGCTGAGTGGTCGAGCTGGAGAAATTGCATGAATTTGCTGCCAACTCGATCGTTGGGTTGAGCTGGCCAATGCGAAATCAACTCAGTCAATCTGATCGAGTGACCTATCGAGTTGCATCAAAACTATCCATTCTTTGCAACTATTCTATTCCAAAGTGTATCTTCTTGTCAAGTCCTGCTAGATCATTTTACCTCTAGTCTGGATTAGACTTTAAAGTGCCCATATGCTCCTGAAAAAGGAAAATGATTTTGGATTTTCTATACCATAGATGGAGTGCATGATCTATTATGAAAATCAAAGATAGGAATCATAGAAAACAATGTTCTCGGTAAATGATTAGAATAAGCATTAATGTTTAGAGAGCTTTCAGAATTGGTTCTCGTTCTCACCAAAGGAGTCTAATGCCTCAAGCAAATCTTAGGAGATCCATATTATTTTCTCAGGTACGTAGGAGACGTTCCACTTTGATCGCAACTCAAACATCATCACATGTAAAAAGGAAAACGCTAATCTAGCAAACAGATACAATGCAACAATTTTCTCGCAACTTCGATCTCAACTCGACCTCGCAGCTCAAGCATGCAGTCGAGTTAGGCGATGAAAATTACAACTATGTTGTTGAACAGACTCCTCATTGGGAGAATGCGCTTGTAGCTCAAACAACTTGCAGAAAATTATTGTATAAGTCTCAACTGCAGAGAGGTACATATGATGAACCACAAAATGACAAAGGAGAAGCTCAGTCTATAGCTCCATCACAGCCCACCGCAATAGAGTATCTGGTTCCACTTGATTCTGCACCACCAGAATATCAATTCCCACCAGAACAACAAAAGTATCTTATCCACCTCCCTACAACATTGACGATATGGATACAGATCCATCAGGCTGGACTTTGTTACCGGGTGAGGTAACAACTCCAAACTCCCATTGCATATTTTGTTTTGTTTGAATGATCTAGGATCTTTCCTTGAGCTTTTGTTACACAAGGGATTGTGTAATTCAAGCTTGGAGGAGGGTTATAGAGGAGATTAACATTGTTTTTGTGTTCCTTATCTTTGATTTTCATAGTGGATCATGCATTCCATTTATGACATAGAAAGTTTAAAAACATCTTCATTTTCAACATATTTGTTCATGTATAGCATATATGGCATAGAAAAATCCAAAACTTTTTTAAAAAAAATTCAAAATTCATAAAAAACAGTGTCATGTAGTTGCATTCATGTAGGATTGAGTCTAGAATCTGGGAATTATGAGGATGTAACCATTCAGACTTGCTGATTTTTGTGCTAGATCCAGTGTCCTAGTTGTTAGTTATTCGCTAAATACCTAGTTTGCTCTGGAAGTCAAGACTGCATCATTCTAGGAATTTTTAGTTTAAGTTTCGTGCCTTGATTGAATAATGCTTTGATCTGATGCCATTCCTTGCTAAGTCATAACCTTAACTTGACTCTTAATGATCAAGTCTATGCAAGGAGTTTGAGCTTGTAGATTGCACAAAATACTTGGATTTCCTTTTACCATTTTGAATCTATCTTGTTAATCCAAGTAGAATCCCACCCTGAACCTTACTTTATTTCAAACCATGCATTATTTTTTGTGTGATTGTGATGTCTATTTTCAGATTCATCTTGGTATATGGTGTTAGGTGAGCACCGACAGAGTTAAGATCTCATATAAATTCTTGTTCATAACTTTTAGATCAGCTAGGTTTAGGTGGGATCAAATTTGGATGATGGATTGTTTGTGATTTGTGCAGTGAGAAGTAAATACTTGGAAGAGAACATAATAAGAGAAAAAGATAAGAAATCTAATGGGAGAAAGGTCTGAAAAAAAAGAAAAAAAAAGAGAGGAAGTGTTCAAGTAAAGGTTTTGGAGAAGTTCAAAGTATGAAAAAGGTTCTAAGCTGAAGCAAAGTGAAAAGGAAAGTAAACAAGTGTCAAGACTATTCTGTGATATAAGAAAGAAAGAAGAACTTGAGCTATAAATAAGTCCCAAACTGCTAGAAAAGAGTAAGAATCCTCTTCCAAGATTAAGAACTTTTAGAAGCTCATGAAGTTGATTCGAAAAGGGTCTCATTGGCAAAAAATTAGCCTTGGAACAAGAGGGTTGTTAGGATTGATTTCTTGAGTAGATGTTGATAGGATGAGTTTGATTATTGGGTGCCTAGATAGATGGGATCTTATCTCTGTATGCATCTGTTGGTTCTCACCTTTAGCATTATGAGTGATCCTCATTCTGATTTGATTGACATGTATATGACATAGACCACTTTTATTTCTAAAATCTTACCATTGACCAAACAAGATCTTAGGAGATGCATAGCTTGATCCATGGCTCTGAATTAATTAATATCAAAAGGAATAGTTAGTGTGAATGCATATGTAGGATGAGACTGAAATTGGGCTAAATTATGATTATTATGGCTGTAATTATTAAGTAAGGCTTGCTTAATTTGCATCTTAAAATTGATAAGCAGCACATTGAGTTTACATTGGAATCAGCTTGTCTCGGTTCTGAATTCTCCATTTGCAACCTCTCTTCCTTCTTAGTTCTATGTATTTGCTTGACGACAAACAAAGTCTAAGTTTGGGGGAATTCCGAACCGAGACTTATCTATTTTGATATATATGTGAATTTTACCTAGTTTGAGGATTCATTTCCATTTGTTTTGCATTGATTCATACTGTTTTGCATCATATTAGATTCTCTTAGGTTCATTTGCATAGTTTGCATTCGTATTGCGTACATTTCTCATTTGGAGTCGATTTCAAGAGCATTTGAGCACTTTAAAGACTAATTCGGACCACAGGTGAAAGGATCCAGCATGACTTGACAAGAAGGCACACTTTGGAGTTGAATAGGAGCAAATATTTGACAGTTAGGATGCAAGATCACTCTAGCAGATGGATTGAATAAATTTCGCATTTGTCAGCTAGACGTGCCAGCTCAACCATAACTGTCCAGTTGGAGGTCCGATCATGCAATTTCTCCAGCTTGACCACTCAGCTCTACCCATGTGGCCGAGTTAGACACTTCCAAAGAATATTTATTGAATTTTTATTTTGGACCATTTTTGGGTTAGTGGAAGTAGAGTACAATTACTCTGCTTATGTCATTAAAACCTTTATTATTATTTTTTGTCTCTTTTGTGAAAGAATCCATTGAACATTTTCTCTCTTTGTAATTCAAGAACCAAAACTATTTCCTTATGGATTTTAATGCAATTTATGTTCTCTTTCCATCTTGTTTATTTCTTTCTTTTTCTTTTGATTATGTTTCTTGTTCTGATTTCTGGTTTGTTTATGTTCGTAATGATTTCTGAGTAGATTATTTAGGGTTCTTGAGGAAATATGATAGATTAGTATGGATCTTAGGTCCTCTAGGTTGCTTAAGGTTTAATTAGCTAAATCTCTTCTTTTTAGTGCTATTAATTCATATTTCATTATGATAATTTGAAATAGGGAAATCGGCCAAAAAATGTCTTAACTTTTCACGAATCACCAAAAAAGCACAAACTTATTTACTGACCAGAAAACTTTGAATTATTTTTGATTTGCCATTTGTTTTACGTAAGTCACATTGACTTCAAAATAAACCCACCGTTAATTGGCTTAACCAAAAATTAAACACCTGTTAATAAGACTGTTATTGTTGTCATTCACTTTTACGATGTCGTTTTGGGTTAAAAAATTCAAAAATTTGTTGATTTGAGTTTCGAAGTCGTGTACTCAAGTGATTATGGGGGGGGGTGTGGTTACCATTAGAGCTAGTTACATATTCGATGAATTAATGAAATCAATCCTTTACACTTTATAGTAATGACGAGTTAATTAAACACCAATTTTGAAAAATTTTTGGTCCTGGGATCCGAACAAGCGTTCTCAAGGTAATATGAGGGTTATTTGCCACTAAAGCTAGCGGCGAATTCATATTTTATGAAAGAAATTGTAAATATTCTCTAAAAATTACAAGTTAATTAAACACCGTTGGTTACGATGAACCCTAATTTTGCAAAAATCCCAAATCGATTCGGAGATTTTCTCTCAACTCATACCTAAATCAAATTTTTGATAGTAAAGACTAGATTCATGAAAGATGGATTGTTGGTTCGGAGATCAGCTTGGAAGAAGCATAAGAGAGCTCATCTGATTGAGAGAGAGGACCTGATTGAGAGAGATGATTTGATTGAGAGAGAGAATCTGGATCCTCCTAACCAAATGGAGTCTCCAAATCTGAGTGACGAAGACATAAATGAAGTAGAGGATGGCTATGGTGAGATTAGAGAAGATATATGTACAGATTTAGCTATCTTTGAAGATGAAGAAAGGAATGATCACAATGAGGTAGATGAAGACGATGGTGACGATTATGCATGGGATGAAGATAAATTACCTGATCCACCGTCATCTCATGAGAAGAATGAAGAGGAAATGAGACTTGCAAAGGCTTATAGGGAAGACATGGACTATAGGAGTTGCTGCGATTGGGTAAAACGTTCTCAGATGCTAATGAATTCAAGCATGCCTGCCTTAGATACACAATTAAGACTAGGTACAATATCAAGTATGTTAAATCCACTGCTCTTAAGATTGGTGCAATTTGTGCTGCCATGATGAGAGAAGATCAGGCTCCATGTCCCTCGAAGATCTATTGTGCGTTTGAGAAGAGGAAGCAGAAGTTGATGATCAAGACATATGTAAAGCACCACACATGTGAGTTGACAGGATAGTCAACGCTACTAAAATGATCTGCAATTGCAAGTTCGTTTGCTGAGAGGTTAAGATGGAATCCCAAGATGACTGCAAAGGAGATACAAGCTGAAATTCTGAGAGAGTAGAAGATGAATGCTAAAGAAAACTTTTGTATCAAGGCGAAGACAATGTTGATGAAGCAGAAGAGAAAAATACATGAAGAGCACTTTGATAGTATATGGGATTATCAAGATGAAGTTTTTAGGAGTAATACAGGGTCCACCTTCGATATTGAAACCATCTTAGGAGCTACAGTTGGAAGCAAGCCGAGGTTTTATAGGCTATATATTTGTTTTCAGGCACAAAAAGAGTCTTGGCTGAAGACGTGTAGGTTAGTGATAGGGTTAGATGGTACATTCTTAAAATGGGATATAAAAGGTCAGTTGTTGGCTACAGTTGGGAGAGATGGACACAATAGGATTGTCCCTATAGCTTGGGCAATGGTGGAGATAGAGAATGACACCAATTTTGATTCGTTTGTCAAACATCTAGCAAGAGATTTGGAGTTGGGTTGAGGGAAACATTATTTTCAATGTCTTACAAGCAAAAAGGTGATGTTTTTAATCCTTCTGAGTTTGATCATAGAGTTTGATATAAGTTTTAGTCCTTCTGAGTTTGATCTTGCAGGGTTTGGTTAAGGCGATGCAGACTATTTTACCTAAAGGCGATACATTCCATGTATTCATGCTGCTAAGGTTATACTTGCTGTTGGAAAGAAGCTTTCTGAGTATGTAAATGATTGTTACACAACAATCAGGTACATAGCTACTTCCTTTATGTTTTGTGTATGGGTTTGAAACTATCTTCTCATTGTTTCTCACACCTATGCTCACACTTATGCAGGTGGCGTGAGACATACAACTGTGGAATAAGGCCTCTTAATGGTCAGTTGGAGTGGCCTCGTACCAATATAATAGGTGTGATCCCACCACCTAATTGAGCTAGAAATCCTGGTAGGCCTAAAATTCATGACATGAATAAGGGAAAGAATGAGACAGAGAGCAAGCTAAGCCGTGCTCACTGAGTGATAACTTGCTCAAAGTGTCAACAACAAGGGCATAATAAGACCACCTGTGAGAATGATTTTCAAGAGCCACCAGCTAAAAAACCACTAGACAAACCAAAGAAGAATCAGGTTTGCATTATTTTGTCCCTAATTTACATGTTTTTTGCATAGGTAACATGTTAGTAATAAGCCTCTTGTCTAACAAAGACTTCAATTTCAAGACTCACAATCCTTTCAAGGTCAAACATCTTTAACCCAATCCTCAGCTTGGGAACTTCCACCATCCTCACAAGATCAATCCTCTTTCACTCGATCCTCAAATGCACAACACTCAAGATGGGAGCAAAGTTCTCAACACCAACCGTCACAAACAAGGGGATAGGGACACTGGTTTGGATTATAACACCAACTCAATTTAGGAATTATGTTATGGTTTGTTGCTTTTGGAACTAATGATTATTGACTAATGACTTTTGGAACAAATGACTGGTAATCAGTGGCAAAATGCTCTTTATTTACCTTCAGTACACGAGTTTGAATCCCAAAACCACATTTTTCAAAATTAACCCAGGTTAACGACAACCGTAACCAACGAAGGTGTTTAATTAACTTGTAATCTTTAGATAATATATACAATTGCTTTCATTACACAAACGAATCCACTGTTAGCTCTTGTGGAAAATATCCTTCATATTCGGCTTGAGAACACATGTTCGAATCTCGGAACGAGATTTTGTCCAAAATTGATTAACTCGCAATTATTACTACAGAATATAAAAGATTGATTTCATTAAATCGTCGAATATGTATTTAGCTCACTGGCAACCCCTCCCCCAATTATCACCTTGAGTACACTGGTATGAAACTCAAAATCAACAATTTTTAAAATTTTTTACCCAAAACGATGTCGTAAAAGTTAACGACAACAGTAACAGATTTATTAACAGCCGTTTAAATTTTGGTTAAGCCAACTAATGATGGGTTTATTTTCGCAAGTCAATATGACTTATGTAAAACAAATAGCAAGTTAAAAATAATTCAGAATTTTTCTGGTCAGTAAATAAATTTTGCGTTACTGGCAATTCGTGAAAAGTTAAGGTTTTTTTTGGCTGATTTCCCATTTGAAATATGATGCTTAGACATTTTAGCACAAAAGTTGTTTGATAAAATGTTTGACCAAATCATTTCAGAGATTTACATTTACAACTCAAGGGCGTCATTGTTTAGGATGTTTATTGGCTAGATTAAGTTGTTTCTTCATGCGTGATAAGTTGTAAAGCGCCATGATGATAGGGTCTGTTAATATCTTATCTGAGAATGATTGCCGGGAAAGTGGATTAGTAGTTTATGAACTAGATGGCTAGATTAAGTTGTTTCGTCATGCCTGATAAGTTGTAAAACACATATGATGATAGAGTTTGTCGATAGCTTCTCTGAGAATGATTGCCATGAAAGTAGATTTAGTAGTTTATGAATTTGATGCCTACAGTTATCTCTGTGAGTTTTATTAAGTGAACGATTGATCCATTTTTCCCACTTCTCAAGAACCCTCTTTCTTATCTGGTTGTTTAATACTCTCTCTTTTGTTTAGTTCTTTGTTTCACTGCAAATTGCTATGTTTTCTATTTAGTTTCCAAGATTGGTTCTATCTTGCTTATTTATTGTTTCTTTCAGATATTTGCCTGTTTAGATTGCTCATTTAGGTTGGTTGATAATTAAAACTATATCTGATTGGCTTGAATTAGAGAAGTCCAATTGCGTCCGAATTCCTAGTTGCTCACCCACTTGGGTTGAAAATCTTTTTGTGCTACAATGATATGATTGTGTAGTATGGTATTTGAAAGATTGTAAAATCTTGTTATCAACACAAAGATTTTTCTCGACTTCTTCACTTGGCTGGTCGAGCAACAAAGCCTTATTGGTAACCTCTTCATCATGGGTTAGAATACTTGGGAGTGTTACAGCTTCTCGATTTAAGGGAGGTGAAACCTTAGCATTCTCAGGTGGAAGAGTCTAACCCACAGTATGTTGGAGCCGACTTACAACTTCATATTTTTCATTCAAGCCGTATAGGGTCTTGAAAACTTTACCTTCAGCTTTGAGCACTCCTTTGCTCTTGAAAACCCGCTTGTCTTCTACAAGCGCAGCCCCTTTGTCAACCTGCACGCAAAACAGATGAAAACAACACAAGTGACATGATTCCTTACCAAGTAAAGGCACTTGGTGGACTGGTTTATTTTGCACCATACACAAGTAGTCTTTGACATCCTGGAGACTCGTGATGCACATATTTGTCTCCCAAACAACAAGGATGGTGCACAAAGAGATGGTTCATCCACATTAATGCTGAGCTTATTGGCTATTGTACCAACAAATGGCGGATCCGAGGTTGAGGCATCTTCCAACGTAGATTTCGTGGGCTCTAGAGGCACATGGTATGGCTAGTCTATATCGGAGGGATAATAGCAAGGATACTAGAGGATCAAAGCGTGCCACTAAACACCGAAAGGCATAATTGTGTTTCACCCCAATTCATGGATTCGCATTACCTCCAAGGAGCGGGCCTTTTAGCAAAGATCGAGGTGGATGGGCGAGCTGTCTACAAATTCAACCACCCAGAGAAGAAGGACGCAAGAATCCTCCTACCCTGCCCAGAGTTCACAAAGCTCAACACAATGGAAAACATCGGTTTCACACCTCCCCTCGCCGCACTACTCGGAGAACAACAACGAGGACAAGCCCAGCAAGTAGCCGAGGAAGCGAACGAGGAAGAAGAGGATCCAGAGTCTTATTTCTTCGAGGAGTTCAGCGAACGGAACCAGCCAACAGCAATTAAGGAAGCGCACAAGCAGATCGGGAAGCTCCAAAAGCTCGGGAAATGGCTGGTGAAGAAGGTGAAGGGCATGACAAAAGAAAAGGAGGAGTGGCTGGATGAAAGGCAAAGAATATGGGCAAAGATGGACAGACTGGAAACCTCGTTTAGAAGACCGGAATCTCAGCCTCGCCAGCATGACTCGCTGCCAGCCGCGAGGAGACATTCAACAACAGCAGATCCGAATATGTAGCAAAGGCAAACCGAGCAACCAAGGCGCCAGTCGGTAGACACAACTCAAGTCTACAGGAGATCCGTGGGCAAGGGACGAAAATCCAGCATTCAACAAGCCCAGGAAGGACCCTCGCACGAGCCCCTCGCCGACTACACCCGCGAGGAGTACTCAGACTGGCAGCAACACGCAGTTCCAATGGAAGGACTCGCTCCAAGAGGGTACCCAAACCCTCATAACTACACTCTCAAGGACATGAATGCCTTGACAGCTAATTTATTCAACTTCTAGGTACCAAACTCCATCCTTGTAAATACAATTTTCATTTCATAGTNCACCCTTGTAAATACAATTTTCATTTCATAGTTAGTAATTTTGCTCGTTTTCTCTAGACAACTCTCTCAGACTTTTATACACACAAGGGATTGTGTGATTTAAGTTTGGGGGAGGGGTCTAGAGTGCTCTCACTTGTTT